>CAJNDT010004946.1:565001-592977 GCA_905221615.1 Symbiodinium sp. CCMP2592 | reverse complement strand
TTTGCAGCAGGACTCGCACAGCCGTGATCCAGTGCAGAGGGGCCCAGTCACAGCCCAATACTGATGTTGTCCTCGGTTGCAACAGTGGATGGTTATAGTCCACATGATGACACAAGTTTGCAAAACAAATTTGTAATTGCTGTCCAGCGACACTCTCAGCAGCTTCCATCCCAGACGCAATCTTTATTTTCCTCAGCTCCAACACAGGTTGCAATGGTGAACACATTCAGGCATAAGTCGAGATTCTGCTTGACTCCAAGCCACATCACCCAGCGGCTGCCAGCACACTTCCACAATTCATAATGTGCCTGAGCTGTAGGACCGGATGGGTACATTTCAAGCATATGCTCATGAAACTATAAGTTGACAGTATGCTTGCAATCCAGTGGCGTCCCCAAGGGCCCCGCCAGCCCACATTCAGATAAGGCTGCAATTCATATCACATTTGACAGGCCACCTCATATTGTGGGGACATAAGTAACAACAATCCTTGCATGCACTTCGACAGTACTGGTCTTTCATAAGACTGAAGTCCGAGGCACTTTGTCACATCCATGAAAACTGAACAAGACTCCCGAGGCACCTTTCATCATTGTCACAGCCACCTGAATGACTCACCAGTCATAGAAATAGCTCGCCTCAGACAGCAACACAACCACAAGCTGAAGCAAAGAATGCACAATCTTCGAACATCCTGGAACAGTAAGTTGCTACACAAATTGACAAAGGTCAACTCCGAGGCACAATCATCCCAAACATTCCCGAAGGGACAGAATCATAGCAGTCAATCCCGTGGTCCACAGGCACTACCTCAGTTGCCTAGCAGTTTAGTTGCATACTTCGTGAGATTCCACTCCGAGGCACCATTCATCGCCGACACATTTCCCGAAGGGATGACAGATTCATGGCCGAGAATGCTGCGACCCATGCAGCAGCCACTGACCTCACATTCATGGCCTCAGCTGTCTGTGAAAACAAGTACTGGCATGAATGGACATGAGCCACACTCACATACAGAAGTGCTGAGGGGTTGTATGCAACCAGGGCACATTTCCTGCTAGGTTCCGCAAGTCCTCCGCATACAAACGAATCCGAAGCCCAACGGACGGCAACCCTAACTACCATCCCAGGGTTTAAAGGTATGACTGGACAACGGCAGCTCGTCGTGAAATGCCTTCGCGGGCGCTCCTAGATTAATTTTCGCACGCCAGATAGATATCACTGACTTTAGTTTTCGAGCACACGGCGGTTCATGGTACACACCATTCCAATGCTATCCATTTAGAATGTCATGTTTCGGTAAGCAACGCGTGAAACTGACATCGAACATGAGGCCGAATCAAGTCGCGCACATCAAGACTATCCAACGGGCCGTCTTGCTTCACAGATTGGCAACACCGCAACTGGATCTCTGCAACACCGATGTTTCCACTGTTCCGGCGTACCTGGCTTGTATGCATGTGATGCCTACAAGCAGAAGTCGTCCGTCCTCAAGTCGACAGATCACGAACACCGAACAGCCAAGTACAAGACACTTAAACCGGCTTGGGACTGATTTAGGAGATCGCCTTCCACAGGCGACCCTAAACAGTTCGAGTCCCAAGTCAGCACCATTCTCGGGAACCACCATTAAACCCACGTGTGGGGTATCACGGGGTGCTAAACTTCAACCTTTTGCTTCTGTAGGGAAGAGATAGGGAGTATACTACCCCAACAGGTAACACAACAATACCTATTCTAAAATGCAAGGAGCATATGGAGGGGATAGCACATGGCATAATCATACCGTACACCACTACATGTAAACTACTTTGAATTCCACTTGGAAGGATTCCATATCATGATTTTTTGTTTGCTGGTAGCCTACTGCTGTTGTTGCTGAGACCGACACCCTGACATGTACCATTGCCGGGATATAGTGTCCCATCGGTGGCAAGGACCCACAAGCTGGAATGATCCTGCATCTTATGTTACGGTCCCAAATTCAACAACAGGACCCTATGTCTACATCACAATGTCACTTCGGCACCAACTACTTTCAGGCGAACCCTGTATTATCGAGGACAGTGTGACATTATCCTCCAAGAAGCAATAACCCGAGTCACACATACAGGCCTAAAGCCCCTAACCAAACGAATACAAATGCATTCTACATCTGTCCCCATACACAAACACGAAATTACAGGAATCACAAGTTATTCTTTGTCCGAAGTAGCCCCTCAACAGGCCTACTTTGAAGCAATGATCCAGGCGAAATTCGATTCCCCCGACACTCAATTCTGAATCCGAAGAACAAACTACAACTTTTCGTGAACTAAAAGAACTCAAGGACAACTGATATTAATCTGATTTACATCTCAGGGAACTAATGACCAAACTGCTTAGGTGTGGTTTCCAAAAAGGAGTGATACTTGAAACTTGAAAGAAGCATGTTAAACCCTGGGCCAAACCACACCGGCTGACTTAAGCAATGGTGTGTCTTAAATTTGTTATTCTGCTTTTAACTATTGTTATAATAGTTAAAAGCATAATAACAGATTTAAGACACACCATTGCTTATTATTAAGGACAATGCAAGGTTAGTAAACTCGGCAACACACGAGAACCTCCAAGAAGATGGGTTCTATATGATTTCACACCCGAGTCCTACCCTTAAATGCGATACGGAATTACCAGCTCTTCGTGGCTATGACTTAATGATGCAAGCAAGTGTGCATGCAGCACATGCGCGTGAACACAGGCACGCGCTCTCGCACCATACGGTCACCAGAACATAACCCCCCCCACAGAGACACACGCACACAGAGAGAACCCCGAGAAGTCCTTGTCAGCCATTCCGGCAAGGTTCAATTCACTGACGTCCAGGCCCATGAAGAACATCATCTCAATCCCTGCACACAGGAGTACGACATGCGCATGGCCGAGGGTTCGACTGCACAAACATGTTAGCCCCGTGGGCCTGTCAAGAACCTGCCGTGCTTGAGCAGGTACAAGCAGCTTGAAGGAGTTATGCATGGTAGATGCTGCCGTTGTACATGTATCCGTGGGAGCGACTGAGATACATTTGCGACGCTGTGTCGCGATTCGCCGTACATTGTGGCGAGCACATCAACAGCCTTATAGAATCGACAGAATCCGGCTCATGGTTGAGAAACGAAATACTAGCTGAACTCACTATAGCAAACCAATGCAATCATAGCTGCGTGCCGGCGCCGTTGGTCAGCAAAACAGGCACGTCCAAGCTCCGACCGGTGCAGTTTTTTTGGATTGACCTCAAAAGAGACAGTGGTGGATGTCCAGCCTGTGGGGATTCACAAGCCACAAAGCACATGGTTTGCCAAGACACTTTGTGATCTTTCATGAAATTCCAGTGGACGAGGGGCCACTTTGGTTCCACATCTGTCGGCCTGGGCAAATAGAGGGCTCCAACCAAGAAATGCCAGATGCCTCTAAATCAACTTGGGAGTGCATGACATTCAGCTGTCAGCTAAGATTCCGAAAGCGAAGATCGATGTCGACCGTGCGCCGGCGCTTTGCAGGCGGGCGCTCGGAGGGGTCGTTCGGGAGCAACAACTCCCACCACTTGGAAGCTGCAGGGCATGCCGCTCTCTTGATCGTCTCTTCCAGGGTCTTCTTCAGCTTTAGATGCGAAGTCACCTGCGGCCCAGCCACAGTCCTGCAATGCAGACTTCAACACAAATGGTCATTGACAATAAATGGTCTGGACTGTTTGCAGCTTGCGTATTTCACTTGAATGTGGCTGCAATTGATTTCACTGTCAGGCCTCAGCACTCCGATAAAATACAATCTCGGCCGCGAGGAAACATCGCCCAACTTTTTGGCATCTATCAGTACAGTCGCATGGAAGTAGGCCGGCAGGTGCCGACGTTGATACGCCACCTAGCTGGATGGATCTTAGCTTGAAAACTTTATCGGGGTTATTATTCTGATCATATACATGGGGGGTAAGAGCAACCAAGCAACTATCTCCTCCAGGCAGCGCCTGATACCCAGAACATTTTCCAGGATGTAGAAGGGCACCTTGAGCCTCAGTTTGTAGCTAAGCAGACAATCACAGCAGCAGGTTGACATGACAAGGCAGCCAAAGAGCTCTTTGAGGGTCTCCAAAATGGCGAACAGCGGTTGAGCCTCCTGGTCTTTCGATGATACCCCGGTACATGTTTGAAGATGCATTAAAGTGTCTTGTCTCCTCCTCGTCCAAGAGACGGCTGTCCCTCCGAAGCCCGCTGAACCTCGAATGCAACGAGCTTTCAGAGACACGTGACATGAATCCCGAAGATGTGAGATGACAGGTTCAGAAGAGCAGCGGCTGGCAGGGGAAGCCAGCAATGAGTGCAGCACACTCACGATTTCGATCATCCAGCTGGCGATTGCACACATCCGGATAGAACCTTCCAGATGGTTTCATGTCACAGCAAGGCAAACAGCAATGATTGATAGATCCCTCTAGCTCCAGCAAAGTTGCACTTTGGGGCTGAAGTTGTGGGCAATGAATTCAACAGCCTTGTGGTTGCTTTCGCAGCTGCTGATATGATCCACCTCAAAGGGCTTGCTTTACTTTACTGTCTCACTTTGCACAACAAGTAGTCCAGCCTTTATGCCCAGCTCCTTTAGCGCCAAAAGACCCGCTTCGGTACCCGAACCTCGGCAGTTCTTAGGCTGTGTACCCTCATCGTGCCATGGTTGTGCAAGTAAAGTTCGCGAGTCTACACGATAATAGTCGAGGATCAATCAGACATCACTTTGAGGTCGAAGTCCAGATAAGTTTTCACCGCATGTAGCATTCCTGGGATGTGGCATTCGTGGGGGAAAAAAGTCCTGCAGCTGACTTTCGATACACGTGGGACCCCAACCCATTCCCACTGAGAGTCCCGTGCGGCATAGCATTCCGTGGCCCCATCCAGTGATATGGGCCTTCTGCTTTTCCTCGAGCATCTGGGTCTCCCAGGGGTCCTGCCTGAGCTTAAATCAGTTTTGTGTTTTTTTGGGGGGCTTCAGAAAGGTTTGACTTGATGACATAATAGTTAGTTGCACATCCAAGTTGCAGGGCCCTCCTTCTGATAGCTGCCCAGTTTGGCAGGTTGTCATTCGACGTTGTGCTGGATGCAAACAAAGCCGAATATTCACTTCCACTCTCAGAATAAGAGTCATCAGGATATTCACCAGAGTTACTCTCGTAACCTTGAACATCTGTATCCGTGGTCCCGCCCTCGCTGGAAGACATAGCTTCCACATCTGTCGCAGCACTGTAGCTCGGGGATCCGGACGACATCGCTTACTCAGGCTACTTAGTGCTGCTCCTTACTGCTGCTGTTGGTGTAACTTACTGCTAGGGTTTCGGTTTAGGTTCGGAAAGTAAGCTTTAGGGTGGAAAGATTAGTCCCGTTAAGATGGGATGACAATTTTAGGCCTTCGGGGCTACTCACAGTCAGACCGCATGACCTGCATTTCCAAGGCTTTGCGACTGCGGAGCTGTGGAAGACGATCCCAACACTTCAAATTAAAGCAGAAACCCAAAGAACCCCGACAAAAGAACCCCTTAAACCCCCGAGCCCCAAGCCCGGTTTGGAGAGTATTGGTTATGTGTGGCCGGGATATTGCTTTTGACGGCCGGCCCTTGGAACCGATCAACGCTTATGTGTTGGAGGACACACCGTCGGTGCTTTCCATAGGTAAGAGATGCATGAACTTCAATTACGGGTTTGTGTGGCCACCCGGAAGGGAACCATTCATGATCAACCCGCAGGGCAAGAGAATATCTCTGTTCGTGAACGGTGACATTCCGTACATTCGTGCCGGGAGTTCCAAGTCACTGGTTCATGACGATCCGGAGGCCAAAGCAATCACCGAAATCTTCAAGGGTGTGCTCAACGCGGGTGATGTTGACGTCAATGTCGCAGCTGCCGCTGAAGCTGCACCGAGCGAAATTGAAGCAGAAGAAGAAGGTGACGCTCAGGAACGACCTCCTGACCCTGAACCCCAAGAACCTCCTATAGAAGAAGTACCAGAGTCCGAGGCCGGACGACCTCCGGACGACGAAGGAAAAGGAGTGGGTGAAATTCCATTGGACGGTGACGATGAGGTGATCATTGATGTGGAAGGCGACGGTGCGCCGAGCCGCAAGGCCAGAGTCGGAACACTGAAAGCCGAAGCAAAGACGTTGGCACATCTGTGTACTCATCGCTACCGCAATCCATATTGCGAATCGTGCATACGCGCGAAGATGAAGCACTTGCGGACACAACGAGGTGCGTTTCAACGTGTGATCAAACACTGGGGGGATCTTGTGACGTTCGACTTCCTCGATATGCGCAAAGCCGCCGAAGCAGGCATCGGACTCGATGACGGAGCACGTGAAGTTCTAGTCATCAGAGACATCGCCACCAAAATGATCGCAGCGATTCCCACGGCTTCAAGGAATACTGACGAGGTCGTCATGGCCATCAGACGCCTAATGGGGAGACGCAAGATTCATATGGCGTACAGTGATGAAGCACCAGAGTTCGATTCAGCTATGGCGCAGTTGAAGATCGTCATAGATCATTCCCTTCCAGGGAAACCCAGTAACAATTCACTCGCTGAACGATCAAATCAAGAAGTGATCAACACGGTCGCCGCATCCATGCTACACGCCGGATTACCCGCCCAATACTGGTCATTTGCGTTGAATTGCGTGATGCAGAATCTCAACATTGAAGACGTGGAGGGCGATGGTGATTCAGCATGGAAACGAATGACTGGAAAGGACTTCGAGGGAAAAGCCATACCATTTGGGGCCAAAGTCTTCTTCAAGCCGACGGATACAAGGCCGAAGACATATGGCAACAAGTTCGATCCAAAGGGGATCCCAGGCATATTTGCCGGATACATCATCACTGCTGGTCAAGGATGGTCCAAGAAGTATCGCGTGTGGGACATGAAGGAATTTGCCAATGCGAACTTATCGATGGACGCATCCGTTCCCAGGAAGTTGATGAGACCGTACGAGACAGAAGTTATCTACTTCCCAGAGGAGATAACATTTCCCCTGAAAGCTGAGTACGAGAGGATGAACTCAACCATTGAGGGACTCAGGGACAATGTTGACCTCGCTGGCAAGGAGATAAAAGACGTCGGTGACGGGGATGACGGTCCGCCTGGAGGAAATGGTGGCAACGGGGATGATGATGATCAAGACGGTCTACTTCCTCCACCGGATCCCGGAGAAGACCCTGATTTACAGGACATAGATCCGTCTGACATAGAGACGGAGCCATCTGGCGAAGTCTTCAAGTCAGCAGAACACGAAGCCATTGATGCCATAGGAGACAAAAGACTCGAAGAACTAGACGAAGAGCTAGGTCTACGTGCAGCACCGCCTCCTTCTGAACCAAAGGTCACTGGGAAAGATCGGCGATCGCCCCGCGAAGTCGGTCCGACCGGTAGACTCATTCCCGAAGGAGACATCGAAGAACCTGGAGAGATCATCAAGATCTTGAAAGAAAAGAAATTGGCTCCTGAGGAGATTGAACATTGGAGTACGGGGAAGAAAGGGGACGGCATTGTATATCTCACTGATGATGGTGAAGCCTGCAAGATCGACAAGAGGGGAGTCCCATACAAGATCCGAAGCGACGGTCGACGAACTCTCCCTACACGGCGACCTATCCATTCCTATTCTCCGGAAGCGTGGAAGAGAATGAGTGAAGCAGAGAAGAAGGCAGCGTACAAGAAAGAAAAGCGAGACAAAGCTGGAGTTGCCAAGAAGGACCGGAAGAAGGCCGCGATAGGAAAGAATATAGTCACCAAGATTTTGGACAACATGATCTTTCCCAAGATTGTTCCATGTGAAGAAATTGATCTGCAACTTAACGTGTCCATCGACGACGACGATGGTTGGTCCTGGGCACAGTCCTATGTGGATCAATACACACAAGAACAATTATTGGCAGATGTTGTGCCGGCCGTTCCGGCGCATATGGTCATGGATGATAACTGGATTCCGTCTATGCCGTGTACGACTTCACAGAAACGTACATCGGGAAAAGAATCATGCAGGAGGATCATGCTTCAATGCCATGGTCACTCGACCCGTCACACGCAAAGAGATGATCAATAACCCCAAGGCCATGGAAGCTTTCATGAAAGAATGGAAGGGATTGTGGGACCAAGAGGTGTTTGATTTCTCAACTACGCGTGAATATGACGACGTCGTTGCCGAGGCAAAGAAGAAAGGTGAGAAAGTACATATGGCGCCAGTACATGGACTAATATATGAGAAGAATTATCAGCTCAAAGAGGACGATCCTGCCAGGAAGTTCAAAGGGCGAGGCGTACTACTCGGTGATCAGGTCAAAGATCAAAATATGGAAGCCGCGTTGTTTCAGGATTTGGGGAATTCCCCGGCTACGTTTGACGCCTCACGGTGGGCAGATTACTACGGATGCCTC
Organism: Symbiodinium sp. CCMP2592; assembly: GCA_905221615.1. Taxonomy (NCBI): domain Eukaryota; class Dinophyceae; order Suessiales; family Symbiodiniaceae; genus Symbiodinium; species Symbiodinium sp. CCMP2592. The sequence goes on along the minus strand of CAJNDT010004946.1, from coordinate 584,527 downwards.
CCTGGCAACGATGTCCAGATGGCGGATGCTATCCAAGCCTATATTCAGGCGAGATTATCAGGCACTCCATGTTGGGTTGAACTGCCTGATGAAGCCTGGCATCCATCTGCGAAACGGCATAAATTCCGTAGACCTGTATGTCGCCTGATCAAAGCTCTATATGGACATCCGGATGCAGGAACCATGTGGGAACAACATTGCCATACCGCGGTACAGAAAGTAGGATTCAAGCCGATTGGCGACGAATGGCCATCATTGTATTTTCACCCGCAGATGAAGCTCTTACTTGTCATCTACGTAGATGATCTCAAGATGGCAGGGCCCAAAGAGAATCTGCCTAAGGGTTGGGACATGCTGCGCCAAGAACTTCGATTGGAAGAAGAAACGCCACTAGGTTTGTATCTAGGTTGTCGCATCTCCAAGGGCGAGGCAACGTTGCATGACAAAACGAAGGTGCAGACCGTTACCTACGACATGGAGACGTACCTGGACATGACAGTCAAGAAGTACTGCGACGTGACTGGGTTCGATCCGACAAAATTCAAGACGGTACCATCGCCGAGTCCGGCTGAGGAGACTAAGAATCACCCAGCTCGCGCTCCGGCACAGTCAGGTAAAAGCCATCGATGCACGTGGTGTGGACACACCATGCCTGTTGATAAGGATGGTCGGCTTGTTCCGCCTCCACCTATTCCCAAGGCGCCAGAGGAAGAGGAAATCAACGAGGCTAATCGCGGTGCACTTGCTCCGCAGGCAGCGAGCATTCTCATGAAATTGCTTTATGCCGCGCGCATTTGCCGCTTTGATCTTCTGCGCAGTATCAACAATCTCGCACGCAAGATCACGAAATGGACCAAGAAGGAGGATGCTCTTCTTCATCATCTCATGGCCTATGTGCACCAGTCCAAACATCACATGATGATTGGATGGGTCGGGAACTCCTTGGAGGACTCGTCCATCGGGCTGTTTGCAGATGCGGACTATGCAGGTTGTGGAGAAAGTTTGAAATCTACCTCCGGTGCTCACTTGCACATTCAAGGTTCTCATACAAGGTTTCCCTTGGCGGGACTTAGCAAAAGGCAGGGGTGCTTGAGTCACTCCACACCTGAGGCCGAGATTGTCGCGGCCGACTTTGCCATGTCACGTCTTGGATTGCCTGCTATCACGTTGTGGCAGCAGCTTGGGGGTCAAGACCCCAACTTCGTCTTCTACGACGACAACCAGACCATGATCGGGGTGATTCGCACGGGCAAGAATCCAACAATGCGTCATTTGGAGCGTACCCACGGCATCTGCATTGGCTGGATGCACTCTATCTTTCAGGAGGGATACGTTTCTCTTGCTTATGAGGTCACTGCCAAGATGTCGGCGGACATACACACCAAATCGTTCAAGGATTCCGTATCCTGGACACACGCGTGTCAACTTATCAACATTTTCCCGCCGGCCATCATCGGCTCCCAAGAGATTATGGATCTGATGCGCCCTACTCATACCCAGAGCACGGATGAGAAGGGTCAACAGCACTACTCGTTCAAGAGCGAAGTGCCCTGTTTTCCTTACACGCAGACGCCGATCCTCCCTCAGGTGTTGTATCGCGCTGGCTTGTCGAGTAAGGAAGGCTTGCAAGAACATGACAGTGTGGACCCCATCCTGGTTGTCAAGTTCCCGCGCATGCTGCGGGGGCCGCCTTCCGCGTTGCCGCCTGGTCGTTACCTTCGGTCGACTTGGATTCTTCGTGAAGGGCAGTGGCACCAAATGGAGGACCGTGCTGTTATCCTTGATCAACCGGGCAAGTTCGACCGCTACGTGGAGCGTGCTGTGTTTCAGTACCATCCGGTCCGGGGACATTTGCGCCCGGCCGCTATTGCGGACGTCCTTGCGCCGCCGTTTCTGCCTCCTCCTGACCCGCCGTTGGGCCAGTCTTACGTGCGCGCCCTGCCCGCCAAATGGCGTGCGGTGGTTGTCACACTGGCGCGTGCCATCCATGGGGGGTACCAGGGCTTTACATTACCTCTTTGTTTCAACGGACTGTCCAAAAGTCAAGCCTCCCAATTCGGCTATGACCAATGGTCGTCAGTGTACGAGGATGTATGGCATGATGCGGCGGAACAGAAAAGGGAATATCAAGGGTATGATGGAGCAATTGTGCCTCACGTGGTCAACTTCGCCGAAAACAAACCCAAGGAGGGCCTGGTGATCCAATTCCTCGACCACGATGGAGGGTTGGTCCATACTTACAAAAATCCTTACAGCCGTTGGAAATACCGTATCACTATCAAAGATGCTCCAAAGGCAGTGACGGTGTGGACATTGGTAGGAGTCGATGAGGAGAACTGGTGGAATGAGTATGCTCCTGGCAAGGACTGCATTGCGCAGCATGCTCCCGATTCTCACTACGACCCTGGGCTGCAAGTGAATGTTCTGAGTATGGGGCGAGAAGTTGACGACGCCATGTGCGCCTACCTCTTCGATGTGGTGGAAGCAAGGAAAAGCAACCCTAACTCCGTGATCTTCGTCGGTGCAGGGGTGTTAGGCAAGAATTCGTGGCTGAGTCGGAAAATCGCCAACAACCCTGAAAGGGCCAGATTGCGGACGGACTACCCATGGGGGGAGGTCGTCCAAAGAATTGCGCGCAGAGCGGCATCGTGGGGAAACCAAGTCATCATTGAAGTGCCTCCTCGCGTACAAGTTCAAGAAACCAAGCAGTACAAGGGACTTCAGGAAGACGCCGTGTGGAAGAGCATCAAGATTCAAGGGTGTACTCACGGGCAACGTTATATCTTCCGAGATCCTGTATCTCCCGGAACCGCCGTTGAGCTCGGCTACTGCAAGGATGAATGGGAGTACTTTGCCGCAAACGTCGCGTTGCATCCTAAGTCGTCTGACATGTGCTCAGCCAAACATGTGCACATGACCGATGCGGACGCTAAGGATCGATCTGATAATTGCGAGTTAACCAGTCAAATTTCCAGGTTTGCTTAAGACCTTGAAGTTTCAGGCAACGGGCGACGGGAAATTGGTTGCAATGCCGTCAAAGGCTGAAGGGCGAAAGCCAGACCGCATAATTGTTGACCTTTGTGGCTTGGGCAATGGCTACGCCGTGTCCAAGTCCACCAAGGGATGCGCTCGCATTACGTGTAAAGAGCTGATTGGCTCCAGTGCCGACGAGGATAGCCTTGTCGATGCAATGAAGAAGTCGTGCCGGAATGACCTGCGCACACCTGTGCTGTTCGTGGCATCGCTTTTGCGATCAGGTGCTGGTCCTGGAGGTAGCGAAGGGGCTTGCGTGGGGGGTGAGAAACGTTCCGGTGGGAAGTACAAAGTTTTCAGAAGTGTCTTGAAATCTCTCAAACGCCTGCTGAAGAAGTGTGCGGAATTTTCCGACGTCTATTTTTCGCTTGACATGCCTTCTTCATGTTCATGTTGGTCTTGGCCTGAGTTGCATGCTCTTGTTTCAAGTGGCAAGGTGACAAAGGTTAAGGTTGATGATCATGTTGGTGCTGATGGCGATGGTGGTAGACGCAGGATCATGTTCTCTAACATGCCCGAGGCGGAACGTTTGCTGATGAAATCATCTGGTTGCTTGGACCATGAAACAGGGAACAGTTTGTCACAGTGCATTGAGGCGTCATGGCGGTCAATCGCGAAGAATGTTCGCAGCCTTGTTCGAGCTCATGCTAGTCTCAGTCGTGATGCACATGAATCTAAGGACACCGCATGGCAGCAACGTCAGTGTGTAAACGCTGATGGAGGGGCTACTAGACAGCCCCGACTAAGGAACAACTAAGGTCTGACCTGACTGATCGGGGAAGGGTGTCTCTTACAGAGTACCTGGAACCGTGAAGTCATATAGGGGTAGGTACTTCTCTCCTACGGAGGAAGGACCGGGTCCCGAGCCATGGAAGAAAGCTACAATGCCTATGAACTGTCCTTCGAAGGAGTGGCCCATGAAGAAGTTTTCCCACCTGGTGGAATGATGCGGACGTTCATGAAGTTCCACACGTTTCTGCAGATGTACTCTGAAGATTCGTCGCAGAGCGTATCGCTTCCGCCAAAGATTACGAAAGACAAAGTGGTCGACAATGATCTCATCCGCACGTGGGCAGCATTCAAAGCACCACCGCTGGTCTTGCTATTCACTTGCGCAAATCTGTCGTCAGGAGGGGACCTGTCCATTCGAGTTCGAGAAATCCTCAAGGCTTGCTTATTTGCCGCCCCGGAGGAGTACATGGACAAACCCTATGGGGAGATCCTCGCCATGGTCATCAAATTTGGTGGAGGCCTCAAGCACATCGTTGCTGATTACGGAGGGAAATTCCATGCCATCACAAGGTTTATGGTGGATGAGGAGGTGATCCGTGATGATGCAAAGCTGGCTGTGGTTGAACTGGAGCAAGAAAGGGGACAAGTTCGGTTCGATTTGAACACCGCGACCAGGAACATTGTCAACGCGGATGTTTACTACAACCTCGCCGTCCTCATCAACTCCGTGGAGACTCCTTACCAGGCCGTGACAGATACAAGAATTCAGCAGTGGTATACGGTGAACCAGGACTACTACCACAAGTTGCCAGTGTCAGGCAGGGCACCCGACCAATCCGACTTGTTGGGAGAGCCTACGTTAGGTGGGGTGTGCAAGCTGATGTACATGATCGCAAAGCATACTGGGTATGGGCTTCGAACCTACAACCAAGAATGTGCCGCGAGCAGCGACGGCGCTTCGCCGATCAATGTCCACCAGCTGGCTTTGATGATGCGCACAATGCCTCAGGGCATGGGACATCCGCTCGCCTTTGCGATGAACTCGTTCCAGGCTTTCAGCATATGTCTCTACGTGCTTCATTCCTATGTGTCGTGGGTGGATCCACACAGTGGGCTCCCGCATTACCGTTGGACTACTGACGTGCTCCCCGATTCCGACTATACCACGTATGCCTTTCTCAAGCACCATGTGGAAGCAGTATGTGCAGCCCAAGACAAGAACGGATTCCAGTTGCCGGAGTCGTTCCGTGGCTACGCCTGGAACCAATGCGGAGTCGAATCTGGCTACGTGGCTGACTGCGCTACCAAACGTGAAACTTTGGGCATATGGGAAGCTGAATTCCAACAGATGAGAGCTCCGAGTCCGCTGATGCAAGATGATGGCCTATTTCCGCCCAACCTTCAACGGCATCCTAACTGGGTATACGAGTCGGGGAGAGTTGCGATGCCTACGGCAAGCAATCTCGAACCGGAAGGAATCGTGCACCCTGAACATGGAAGGACGCCGGGACGAGCGCGGGACTCCGCCACAGAACCTCGTGCCACTCCAAGCCACGGACCAAAGAGGGCAAGGACGGACGAGGCAACGGCATCGTCATCTTCTGCAGCACCTCCTCCACAACAACAGCCTCAACAACCGGAAGAGGAACCAACGCAACCGGCATGGGAGGAAGCTCCAATCCCCGCTGGCGCTCAGGAAAGCTGGTATCATTATATCAACATCGTTGAGAAGGGCTGTCGTTCTGCTTTGCTGACGACGATCCGTGATCGCGACGAGTACCCGGCTACCATTGACGAGACGCCAAAGTTTGTGGCCAACCACGACGTGGGGACCACGCCTATTCAGCATTACGTCAGAAGACTGGTGACCTATTTGGCAAGGATTCGTTCCGTTTCCCAAAGTGATGACAAAGGTCTCAACCTGAAGGTCTACGTGAAGCTGAACACAAAGACGTGGCTTCGGATGTACTCACGACTATACCACGCATTGTCGTTGGTATCATGCGTGCATCTTCCTTCTCCTCCGTTGCTTACCTCGGCAGTGATGATCGAGGCAGATCGCGACCTTGTCGAGAGCGATACTGTTCCGGAAGAGGCGAAAATCAACACCATGAACACGCTGAATGGATTTCGCAACAGTTTGGGTATGGGTGGCAAACCCGACGCCACGACTATGCGCTCTCAGTGCACGATCCTCATCCAGGACTTTGACATCATCGCAAGAACAAGAGGATCAACGCACACACTGAGAGAGAACCTCAGCATGCATGGGTGGAGCGAGACTCACATTGTGAGCCCGTCGATCTCTACAGGAGCAAATTACAACTTCCAAGTTACGAAAAGGTCATTGGAATCGGTGAATACCACATTGGACGGCTTGTCTGAAGAGCAAATCGCAACCGTCACGTTGCACTACCATCTGTCTCTCCAAGCAATCCTCATCGAGAACATGTCCTTTCCGATGAGTGACGTTGGTGATGGAGCGGAAATTCGTGCCAGGTTGCAGCAACAGCTCAAGGAAACGTACGTTGACCCCATCATTGCAGCAGGGAAGCGTACCACGCGCCCTCCAATTGTCAACATCAACCACGACCTACGGTTCGTTGGAGCAGCTAGCAACTACCTTCTCAAGAAGTCTTCTATGTTCAACGGTTTCCATGCGCTGGGAATGTACATTGAACTGGAGTTGCGGGCCCGAGCATGCGTGGTGATTCATGGATCTTCGTTTTGGTCGAGAATGTACAGCATGATGAAACATTCGTCGTCGAGCGTACATTCGCTGTCAGCCGAAAAGCTGCCGGCACCCGACTCTCGGGTCAGGTTCAAATTGGGCTACGCTATCTATGAGAAGCAGCTGTTCAGCGAGAAGATGGTATCTGCATGTTTTGTCGAAGCATCGAGAATCCGCTCATGGGATGAAAGTGTCCGCGTCGATACAGTTGCACACCCGTCGCTCGTCGAGATCTGGGAGGACAAGAGTGAAGTCACCACGTCCACAAAGATTTCGCAGACATGGTTTACGGGAGAACAGCAACAACAAATCAGGTCCGGTGCCCAGGGCGATACAGTTGCTGAGTCGTCCACGGTCACTTGGCAGGACTTTGACATCGCCATGACTGTTCCCGAAGCCTACTATGACAACCGGCACTATTGGTTCAGGATCGACACCTACGCGACCGCAAACACTGGCTATGTCAAAGGGAGAGCGTTCTATTGCCCAGGCTGTGAAGCTATGAAATTGGCTGAGTGCTACGCACAAGCCTTATTCAAGCCAGCAGGAAACGGGTACCCTGGACACTGCATCGGATGCGCACACACTTCAGCTTTGAAGGTGCAGCATCTCATCAACTCCTTCAACGACTTAGTCGCGTCCCAGAAATACACCTTGGCGTGCGCAAAGCACCTCTATGACCTGAGGCTTCAATTTGTGGACCCTCGTCAGGACATCAAGGAGTTCCTCAAAGCATGTGCGGAAGTGACCTACGAAGACATTGGCAAAACGGTTTCTCACTACGGTGGTCTCCGGATTACAGCCAGTCAGGCCATCGAGTACGCGGCATGGGGAAAAGCCAAACAGTTGGCATGGGACAGAGGATGCGATTCCGAAGGGAAGACCTGCTACATCTGCTACTACGATGCCGGGAACTGCGCTTATGCTGGTTTCATGAGAATGCTTTTGACTCCAGAAGAGCGCCAAGAATGCTACAGAGGATCAGCTTTGCCTAAGGAGGAACTCTTGGGCGACACATTGGAGCTGGCACTCGGGCTTCTTACAATAGCAATGAGGTACCCAAATCATTTTCCAAATTGGGGTGGTCTTGAAGGGGCAAATGCGTGCGTGAGAGGGATCGAAAGATCATTCTTCCGCTATGCGTCGGCCGAGGCTATCGAGCTCATCACGGTTGACTCCCCACGCAAGAGGACACCGCCCAAGAAGAATGAACAAGTCGCTGAGATCGTCAACAACTTGTCCGCTGACCTCGTGATTGATTTCACTGTGATCGTCGATGGTGATGTCTACCCCGTAGAAATTGCAAGGAACGACGAGACACAGGCCGCTGACAACGTCACGGGCGATCCAGGGGTTTCAGTTGCACCACCAATACCAACACAGGACGTTGACGTGGACGCACAACCTGAAGAAGAACAAGGTGCTGAAGAACACGATCCCAGGCAGAGGACTCGTGAGGTACTCGTCACGCAGCTGCAGGACTATGTGGGAATACTTGCTCAGGGCGAAGTGTCGGCCGGGAGCAACAATTTCACGTTCTGTATTGCTTGTGGCAGTGAATCACATCATCTGTCCGATTGCACCGAGAATGCTGCAACCCGAGATCTGATACTTCGAAGCCTTCAGGTCATCAGGGACAGCCTTCTTCGCTATCCACGTCGACCACCTTCGCAACAAGCTGAGCCAATGGACGTTGATGCCACAGACCATGTGAGTGTTGCTTCCTCGGACCGACGACCCAAGGCCAAAGCCCGACCGCGACGCGGAGGCGAAGCCGTTCGGAGTGATGTGGTCTTGATCCGTTACGAGAACAAGCACAACCTATGCACGGAAGTGGAGAACCGTCGAGGCTTACACGACGCTTGTGGCGTACCGCTACGGGAAATGGGACCCGAGAACAGTCAGCGGGTGGTGGATCTCATTGAGCAGCTTTCGGACCATCGTGACCGACGGCTACCTCAACGAGGAGATCGTCCAAGCTTCGAGTATGATGAGAATACTCAACAATGGGCAAACCCAGGCTACGAATCCATCGGCGGCGGAAGGCCAATCCGATGCGGAATTCTTGACCTGATCCCAACCAAGGGTGCAAGCTTCATCAACAATCGATGGGACATCGTGAATGAAGTTGTCCTTCGCAACATCAACCATCATCGAAGAAGAAACGCAGAGTGGGCGCTATCCTGCATTCAGTCTGACTTGCGCCACAGAATTGCCAGGCGCCCAGGTTCCGAATGGCTTGACAACCGGTGCCAAGTGGCATTCAGCAGCGTTATTCGATGTGATGAAGGAGGGTGGGTGCTGATAGAAGACTTGGTGAGGCATGAGCAACTATGGACCCACGAAAGTAGACGCATTACCGAAGCGGTATCAAGGACCGACGAGTTCCAAAGGAAGAGAGTGTACAATGAGAGACTGCAGCTACTGTTCCAGGGGAATATGCTTGCAGCCACGAAACGCCACAGGGCCAAGATCCGGCTACAATTCCTGGGTGTGAGAGTGAAGAATCCCGGCACGGAGACTCTTGGATCTGCGAATTCGAACATGTTGGTGTCGGTTCCCGATCAGATTACAGAGATCCAGAACAACGACCGTACCCGACACAATCAGAGGTACCTGAACGTTTGCAATGGCTGGGTGAAACCATGGGCTGTCAGGGCCACAAGTGGTCACTCCACGCACTCCGATCCCCAGAACAATTTGCTTCAGTTGGACAAGGACCGGTTCGCAATATCTCCATCTATGACCCTCTTGACACGTCTCGGGGGCGCGTTCCACGCTACGGCATGCCGCAACTTGGATTCCATCGTTCTGCAGGGCGTCATGCCTGGTTCGGAGGATCCTGACGGGGACTTCGAACAGCGGCGTCGATTTCAGGACAACCGAGGTGGCAGACTCCACAGTTACTGGGGGGTATTCGCGCCGTTCGATGACCGGAACGCAACGACCAAAACTCGGGTACACGGGCCGCAAGCCAAGCACATGCCCCTTGTGGTCCTCCATGTCGCTTCGACAGATCTTGCCCGAGAAGGTGGACGTATCACTGACAGCGGTGTCATCATTCTTGGTCGAACGATACCGTTCCAGTTCGTGAAGGAGGTATGGTTTTGCGTCCCGAATCCTCAGGATTCACATTCGTTCGCTCTGGTGGAAAAGATCTATGATGAACGACTGGAGAAAGAGATGGTGTTGGACTACAATGGATCTCCATTGCTTCCTGAATTCGAGAGATATCGAACGCCGAGCAAGATCATGGAATTGCTTTGTGAGATGCCTCCTGGACCCCATGACACGAGCAAGGATCAGATAATGCGAGACCTGATCACTGTTTTGGAGGCCCACAGGGAGAACACAGTTCGACATCACTACATGGACAAGGGCATCAAGTTTGTCATCAAGAACTGGCGACCCGAAGATCTACGCAGAGATGAGGATGGCAGGAGAATGAGGGTATGCCCGGCGTGCTACAACATTGTTCCAGCATGTTTTTCTCGATGCACATCCTGCTGGTCACAATTCGTTTCTTGCGGATACTACCAAGGTACTCCACAACGGGATACTCCAACGGAGATCCCAAGTGATTTCATTGCTCAGACGATGGAAGCTGCAGCAGCAGCAGTACCTGAAGCAACCGTCGAGGAACAGGAAGCCATGGAAGCGGAATCGGTTGCGGAGCCCGAAGCAATTCCAGAACCATCCGTTGCTGGTGATGATGATCCAGAACAGGAACCTGATGAAGAGATGGACACGGAACCGGGTGAGGACTTTGACGACCAAGTACCAGATGCAGTGGCACAGGAACGACGTCCCGTCCTCATCGCCGGTCAGTCTCTGAACATCGACCCTGAACTGCAAATCGCCCGCACTGCCATGCAGCCGCCCTACCATCACGGCAAGCGGAACGCCCATTGCATCGACGCCAACGTGGCCGCTCTTTCGTACATGGCGTTCGTCGTATGCAGAACCATCTACAAAGCTTGGTCAGGATTCGCGAAGTGGGCAACTATGCCGTTGTTTCAGATGAGAGAGAATTTCGCACTTGGCCAACGCTATGATGTGCTCGGAAAGTGGGGAAGTTTGGCTGGAGTGGACAAAGAAACAGGTGTGAGCAGGGACGTGACTGACGAGGAGATCATTCGCTTCGCCAAGGAGCCTGACAACCTCAAGTCGTATGATCCCAACGGGACTTACACTTTGAAGCGCTTCCGGACGAACCAGCTGCTTTCGCTATTGACACGGGGAGCCAACATGATGGGAATCGGCAGAGATAACTTCAATCCAACCACGTACTTGAAGAGCAACAAGGATGAAGACGTGAAAGCAATGCACTTTTGTTGCCTCAACGTCCTATGTGAAGTTATCCCGATGGTGACAGGACATCAACAGTTTTCAGTACTACGAAACACGCCAACTGGACCAGTGGACTTTCTGTACATCGACCCGGTCGGCATCCTCTTGACTCATGCAGACTATTCCGTCCAGACCGTCGGATTGCTGGTGGACCACAACGTGCAAATGCCAGCGCACTTCATGGACAGATTGGTCAAGTCTAGGGTTGAGAGACAGCAAAATCCGAATACTCGACGTCCTCAAGCCTTACATCACATCTCGGCTGAAGAGTATCTCCCTGCGGGTGGTACTTCCATCATGGACACGCCCGTCACCACGGAGGAACGTGCAAGCGCTTCTTCGGCAAAGGGACCTTCAAAAGGGCGTGAGAGGACCGGAGATGAGCAACATGGTGGCTGGAACGCCAATTCCTACCAAGACTACATCGCCGGCAAAGGCCGAAACAAAGGCAAGGACAAAGGAAAGCAGAGGAACCAGTACCCAGAGGAGAACCTCCGGCCCTGGGACCGCGATACTACGTCAACGCGAAGATGGCGGTGAGACAACACATGATCTACCTCATCTTCAAGATTGTGACCTCTGTGCTTCGCTCGTGGAATTCCATCGCGAATGCCTCTTTCTTCGGTGACGCCTGATTCGTTTGCCATTTCAGGGGATCGTTACCGACGTAGATGAGTGTCACAACGTTTCTAATTGGGATGCAAAAGCTCTGATCTATATGTATCAACGTTGCGGCGGAACAAATTTTCTAACATTCCTATCGTGCCATCTTCCGGGTGAGCAGCGTCGGAGACGCAACTCATGGGGGGTGCGAACGGACTGCGATGCCTTGTCAAGTTCCAAGGTGTCACTATAAGAGCTGTGAGCAAGACCATGTAAAGTGCAAGGGAAGGGGGCACGCTACGCGTCCCTCGTCTCTAGGAGTATGCTTGTGGTAGTGCTACGCACACCGCAATGCCTATCCATCCTTTCAGTATGACCGCCCATGCAACGTTTGGCTCAAGAATGAGCACAAGCTCTAGAAAGCTTTGCCCGTAGCTAAAGCGCTATTATCTTTGTGATCCTCAGAGTAGTCAGAGCTATCCCGTGCACAGACGATCCACCGCCGGCCGTGAGTGTGCAAAAGGAGCGAACAGTGGATCTGCCTGCATAGGAGTACGTGTGTGGAAGTGGAAGTCACGGTGTTACAGCTTGTAGAAGGCAACCACGCCAGCAGTCAATACAGCTCTTTGTGGGGTGAGCGATACAGAGAATTACCAGGATCAAATCCCCACGCAGTTTATATATACATATTTGTATTCTATTCATAAACCTATATATGAATATCATAAATATATATATATATGTATATCATATATATGCTCTTTGACAAGCATCGGCGATGGCAGTTGACAAACGCCTTGATGGCATGCGCATCCGGGTTCACAGACGTAGCATCAATCTTGACCTGTCCAAATATTGCATATCTCGACTCACTGCATGAACCCATAACCTGCTGCAAAACTACAAACCAGCAGCCACAATGCACCTCTGTCTTGTCCACCTTGAGGTGCTGGGCCTGCACCATACAAGAGCTCATATACGAATTAGTCTTGACGGCCAAATCCTCTGCCCCAAATCAGGCTACCTCACCTTCGTCTCAACACGAAACTTTTTCAGCAGCATCTCCAAGATGTTCACATAGAGCAAAGCATGATGCTGCAAGGCACGGCCCACAATCGGAAGCAGAAGGGCCTTAGCTACACATCAGAATGAATGGAACCCCATGTTGGATGAATGCAGCATATCTCCCAGCACTCTATGCGCAAACGTCGGCTAGGCACACGATTCAGCTTCGCCCCCAAAGCCGTTGGGATGCGCTTCTGACCCTTCTCATCCGCCGGCCACTGGATGAGCTCTTTATCCTGCAGTGCAAGCGCCTGCAACGAAGGCTCCGCCATCCAGTCCTGAACAGATATATTATATTATATTATATTATATTATATTATATTATATTATATTATATTATATTATATATTATATATTATATATTATATATTATATATTATATATTATATATTATATATTATATATTATATATTATATATTATATATTATATATATATTATATATATATGTATATTTATTTATTAATATGTCGTCTGTTTGAAGCAAGCACCCAATCCACTCACACTATGAATCATCAGCCTAGTCACCGCATGAACATCCTTCAGGAGCTGAGCCAGAAGAGCTTCTGAGAAAGTCTCCTCCGACTCTTTGATCGGTCCAGGCTCCATGGCACCGAAAAAAGCAGAGCTGAACACTAAGCAACGCTCACAAAAGAAGCCCAAAAGCTGCGACAAACACACTCACAGATGAGCAAGCCAAGTCAACCACAGAAGCTCACGGTGAGTGCACAAAGGCCGAGCTCCAGGCATTTCCGACATCAGCCCATCATCCACAGCACGGGAATCAAGAGGCTCAAGAGACACTAAGTCGATACATGTATGAATGATATTCCCACTGTCTTCAACTAGGCAACTTTGGAAAAGCAGAGCTGAGCACTAAGCAAAGCTCACAAAAGAAGCCCACAAGCTGCGACAAACCACACTCACAGATGACAGCAAGTGCAGCAACACATCATGCATAAATATTTATATATATATATACATAATTCATAGGATATGTTATAGAACATGCCAGCATGTCAAGCAACATGTATATATATATATATATATATATATGTTATTATATAGATCTTCCATAAACTTACATTATTTGCATGAACATGCATATATATATACATATTCTAGATATATTGTGTTTTCTTTGTTCCAACTTCGTTTCATACAAGTGATCCATTGCAAGAAATGAGTTGCTCCAAACCCCGGAACCGGAAACCACATTTTCGTGGAAACTAGTTAGGACCCACAACTTTTAGGGAACCAGAAAAAAGTACTACAAACCCATGTAGAGGTAGATACAAAGGAGGCCTCTCGCACTGCCGCTACAGCTGAGCAGTATGTGGAGATCTTTCCATTGCTCTTCGCGAGGGGCCGGCCGCAATGACAGAGCGAGTGGACAGTCCAGGCAACATTGTTGGGCAAATGCCATGTGCTGCTGCTAGCTGGCAGTCGAGAGATAGAGGGAGAGAGAACCAACCCCGCCGGGGTCAGGGGTGAGAGCTCCAAGCCCCACACGTCTAAACGCAGCGAAGACCCAGCTTCAGCTGGTTTTTGGAAGGGCAAAGGACGAGTGGTTAAATGCGGGCCGATGTAAATAGGGAACGATCGATTCCAGAAGTATGTATCGATTTCCTTGCGCGGCCTTCCTCCGACCTATGAACGTAATTTCTTGCAAGACCGCAGGTAGAACTGTATGAAGATCGCATCGGGCGACCCAAAAAGCAACGAAACCACAACCAGGCCATCCAAATCGAAACCAGCAGATACTAACGCCATATGCCTCGCTAAGGAACCGAATTTTTGGGATTGGAGGTATGCTGTGGCCGCACATACGTAGGCTTCTAATGATTCTAATGTCCCACCTGTCATGAAACTATGGTAGGATAATCCTGAATGGGAGTATAAACAACGCCCCGGACTAGAAGCTCAGGAATATGTGCAATGCCCGAGACACGAGCACGGGGTCGATTGGGAGGTGCGGAGGGTTGTTGGCAGTGAAGAGGACGGTGGTGCCGAGTGCGACAAGGGCTTTAGGGCATCTCCAGATGAGCGAAACCGCCATTGACATGCCTCACCTTCTTGTGTCTTTGCTGAATTTGAGTGCTACTCGTGTATGTAGCAAGCAGGGCTCCTGGCCGCTGCTTTTTGGTGGCAGGTCTTCTTGGCCAACGCCTGCGAAAACTGCCAGCCAGACGAGCTTTGTAGATTCAGTCACGGAGCATCTCGGCAGGCAGAGTTTAAGACACAGGCACGGAACAAGAAGAGCTTGCAGGGATTAACCCAAGAAGGAGGAGACTCAGTGTTCCACCAAGAAAGCCAGAAGGTAAGCATGGCAAAATCTGTGACACAAAATGGACAGTCAAGAACAGGCTAATCTCTTGAAGCGAGGAAGTCGCAAAATAACTTTGTCAGCACCCTTTGTAAGACTATGTATGTATGTGTGCATGTATGTCTGTATGTATGTATATATGCATATATGCATTTATGTATATGTTTAGATCGTTTACGTATGTATTTGTTCTTGTACAAGTACCATAACCCTAGATTTAGATGTAGATGTGTATTTTGCTTTCATGTACTCGTATTCGTATATGTAAACGTGTATATGCACATACACACACACACACACATGTTGATTTATCTATTGCTCGTATGCAGATGTTCCTATTACTTGTATATATATATATATATGGGACCATATATATATATATGTGTAAGTCTATTTGTATCGGTAGATAGGTATAACAAAGATATGGACCCTGATGCAGATATAGCTATAGATGTGCATGCCCACATACATGCCTACATACGTATATGGATACACACTACCATACATTTCCTGCATACATACATGCATCCATGAATGCATGCATAAATGCATACATATGTATATACATATATATATATATATATACATGTTTAGGCACATACACACTAAATCACGCAGGCGTTCGGCCAACACCCAACTTCTACAACGTAGCAAGTCTGTTTTTGTATCTGAAGTTTCCCGCATTTGGTTTGCACTTGTGCACGTGGTCATGGGTGTATTGTGATGACTACCCTTTTCAGTTGTAGCACGTGTATGCACAGACGAGGGGACACAATCAATCAATCAATATATATATATATATATACATACATACATACATGTATGCTCGCCCCCTCCACGGCCATGATCCATACGAATCCACACGAAAACGTCACAGGTCCGTCACAGTTCCTGAAGCTTGAAATGCTAAAACTTTGGCGGGGATCAAATTTCGCCCAAATTCGACCTCCGTAGCACTCATAGATGCCCAGATTTTGGGAAACTGATCAAATTTGATTGCTGTCGCTGTCTTGTCCTTCAGGCTGTGAGAATTTGGGTGAAATTTGAGGCTGGCGGCATTAGTTGCAATCTGGACAAAGATGGAAGGAACTAAACAGCAGCAATAATAACGTTGTTATCATTAGCTACTTGTGCAATGTTGCTGTGATATTCTTGCGTGTGGTGGTAGTCCTTGTCGTCGTTGTTGTTGTTGGTGGTGGTGGTGGTGGTGGTGGTGGTGGTGGTTGGTGGTTGGTGTTGTTTTGGTTGTTGTTGTTGTTGTTGTTTGGATGTGGTTGAATTGTCGAGCCTGTCAAGGCTTTAAGTCCTTCTTAAGGCAGTTCTCCGTTTTTGTTGGATGCCTCACGCTCTCAACAATTTCGAGAAGCCAGCTCATCATCCAATCATCTAATCCAACCTCGGTCCATACTGCGTCGGCAAGCCTGTGCCGTTGTTACCGGATGGGCCGCTGGCTGTCGGTTTTCATCGGGCTTGAGAGTTGAAAAGCTTTATGTACCTGCAGAAGCCAGCAGCGCTTCCGAATGTTTTTGAAGAGTGTCAGCACCACTTCGCGCACTTGGTTCACAGCTCCTACTCTTCCTCCTTGTCCTCTCCCACTGCTTCCGTTGCGACGATACCAGGATGCGGCTTTGCAGCTGGCGAAGCATGCGACCAGTTGGCGGCTGAGTTGACAGGTCGGACAGGCTGTGCATGGAATGAAAGAGATTTCAAGACAAGACAGGACGGAGAGTAGCCTGGCCCCACAAAAAGCCCGGTGCATGTACGCTTTTTCCTAACTTAGCCAAAAGGTTTCCGAGCCAAAAGTAGCTCAGACTCTGCATCCCTGAAGCTTTGGGACTTGGGCCCTTAGCTTAAACTTAAACATGTTGAGTTTCCTTGTCTGGCTGGCCTGGCCTGGCCGCCTGTCCTGTCCTGTCTCTCTGTCTCTCTGTGTTTGTCTGCTCGTATGTATGCATGTATGTACATGCCATCAGGCGGCTGCCACAAGCAGAAGCTCAAGCGCATACGTGGGGCATGATGTCTACTTTCGGTAGGTGTCGTCGTCGTCGTGATATCGGGTGAAAGACAGCCTGAGCGACCGAGAGTGAAAGGGAACAATCTTTGGCTACGCCCGGGTCCCTGGGCCCAGGCCTGGAGAACCACCAAAGCTTCCAGTGCGCTCCCGGGATTCTATCTGTTGCTCGGCATTTCGAGAAGCTTGTGAGAGTCCGGCTGCCGCTCTAACTGTTGGGCAGACGGGTTTTGGGTGTCCAGATGGATTTCCGGTCCAAGTTACCTGATCACGCTTTGGCGTCACGATGTTGTTCTGGGGATTTGCTAGCAGGACGGAGGTGTGTGGTCCGGCAGCCACATTCTAGCCTGATCATGTCAATGGCTGCGGCCGAGGCGATGATCATCATCTCGCAGCGGCTTGGTAGAGAATGTTGAAGCCGCGTTGCCATCGAGTTGTTCACTTGGCGAGGTATTTTCTCATCGAGCAGCCATCGGAAGACCTGACCCAATTTTTGGGCTGCTTGTCCTGTTCGTCCGATCGGACACGCAGCGGAACCTCCAGACCATGAAGAGACACATGCTGCGATGAGAGAGTGCAGGAGGGTTCATTTTAGCTGCAGATTTAGTGAGCCTGGAAACACCCGAAAAGGAGAACTCCCCTGAAACGCTCGCCACCATTCCGCGTAAAGACTAAGCCAGACTTCAACAGTGCGCACGTCGTGGACTTAGTCTTAGGCCCTAGGACTCTAGGCTGTGACCGAACTGTTGCGATTGGTCGGGTGAATGGTTGAAGGTGCAGCCGCCTCCCTTGCGCCGTTTCCTTTCTACACGTCCCAGCGCCTTGCAAGCGTTTGGAAAGCATGCTTACCTGTGACCAGCAGCAGTGGGGAGCAGGTACTTGTAGTCGTTCCAGACCCGCTGCACGGGTGACCCAGGTACAGCCGATACGCGAACATGGTTCCCGTCAATCTGCTGATGTGCACCTTTGAAAAAAACATCAACCCATGACTGGTGCGACGTAGACTGTAGACGGGCGAAGTTTTAAAGAGTGGGCTGCGCTCAAGCAGGATGCGGTGGAGACAGTGTCTGAGTTTGTTAATTTTCGCTGCAAGCCACTGACCTGACCAGTCCCAGACGTTTCCTTCCGAAGCCATGTCTGAAACACTTATTCAATCTACAAATGTGCTTTGCATTCTTGCCTTTGTTGCTCTTCTTGTGCATTAGATCCTCGAGGCAACGAGGAGCAGCAGCAGTCACCAAGAGCCTTCAACAGGCCGGAAAGGGGGTCAGGGCGGTCATGGTGGTTGGGCTCCGGCATGTTGGCAGATATCGGATCCACACAACCAGCAGATACCAAACGACTACTTCCAACTCCGATGTGTTGTGCAGCCTGGGTCTGGCTTAGCAAAGCCAAATCTGCACTCGGTTCTCGAAACGTCTCAACCCCAAACTTATTCCCGAGCTTGAAGTCCCTCGCGCCGTTTTTTGCTGCCAGATTCGTCCCTCGAGTTCACGCGGAGGACTCCGGGATGTGTGGCATGGCCCCCCGCCTATGCTCGATTTGAGGGGCTGTTGGCAGGTAATCAGGGCATGTGAAAGGCAATGTGCCAATTGCGCCGGTCTTCAGACAAGGCTCAATTTTTGCAAAGGCATGCTCGATGGCACAGCGATCCGATATCGACTCGTTCCGGGCCACCAAGAGCCTTCGGCCGTAGCCGTTGCCGTCGAGCAACAAGTGTCTAACATGGCTTTTGTGTGTAGCTCAGGTCTACACAGACGACCAATTGGTGCGCAGGTGCCGTGCAATGCGCAGGTGGGGATGGCGATGCTGTCTTGAGGGAGCTTGCCTTTGGCTTCGCTTAGGTTGCAGGACTCATCTTTGCATCAGCGTCAAACTCACCTGCTCTTCCAACAAACGTCAACAAAATTGGTCATGATATTTTGCCGCACACTACTACTGTAGCAAAGACAGCGGGGTCCGAGATGGCTTGCCAGGATTATTATACACGTGGCAGAGCCCCTGGCTGACATTCACGAAATATCATACTTTGCAGCGCCTGTTTGCGCAATGGTGTGCAGCACGCACAGAATGAACCAACCAACCATGGAACCAATCACACACAAACACGCACACACGCACAGACACACAGACACACAGACACACAGACACACAGACACACAGACACACAGACACACGCACACCCACACACAGACACACGCACAGACAGACACACACAGACACACAGACACACAGACACACAGACACACAGACACACAGACACACAGACACACAGACACACAGACACACAGACACACAGACACACGCACACACACACCCACCCACCCACACACACCCACACCCACCCACACCCACCCACACCCACCCACACCCACCCACACCCACCCACACCCACCCACACCCACCCACACCCACCCACACCCACCCACACCCACCCACACCCACCCACACCCACCCACACCCACCCACACCCACCCACACCCACCCACACCCACCCACACCCACCCACACCCACCCACACCCACCCACACCCACCCACACCCACCCACACCCACCCACACCCACCCACACCCACACCCACCCACACCCACCCACACCCACCCACACCCACCCACACCCACACCCACCCACACCCAACCCACACCCACCCACACCCACCCACACCCACCCACCCAC
>CAJNDT010004946.1:514026-564901 GCA_905221615.1 Symbiodinium sp. CCMP2592 | reverse complement strand
CCCACCCACCCACCCACGCACCCACGCACCCACGTACCCACGCACCCACGCACCCAGCCACCCAGCCACCCAGCCACCCAGCCACCCAGCCACCCAGCCACCCAGCCACCCACCCACCCACCCACCCACCCGCCCACCCACCCACACACCCACACACCCCCACACCCACCCACCCACCCACCCACCCACAAGCAAGCATGCACCCAGGCAGGCAGGCAAGAAGGCAAGCAGGCAACGACATAAATGCATATATATATATATATATATATATATATATATATATATATATACACGCTACCCCTCCGAGAATCCGCACTTTGACTGTTTGTATGCCATTCTGTACAATTAAAAATGTTATTCCAACGCAGACAATCTGCTTGGGTAGATGCACACGGAACATACGTGCAAGTTTGTGTTCTTTAGCAACACGAGACGCAGTCGTGTACGAATGCATGCCGTGTGGGAAAACTATGCTACAGAATACCTTCTACAATACCTTGTGGAAGAACCAATAGATTGCACAATTCCACTCTTTTACCCAGTGTATATACACACACACCTTATAAAACACAATCTGGAACACCGTGTAAGATATGTACTTTATGCAAGACCACCTATATATGATCCCGCACGCCTCATATTGCGTATACCTGACACCCTATACAGTCCACTACGTAGAATACCTTTTGAATGCGTCCTCTATTGCCCTTGGAAACTTTGATATATAGTACCGTAATATAGAATACCTTAATGCCTTATTGAATACCCTATAGCCTTTAGAATACCGTATAACATATTTTTCAAGAAAAGCCACGTATATCTACCTATAGAATACCTTATACAATAACTTGTGGAACACCCTGTGGAATACGACATAGAATACCTTGCAAAATACCTTATGGAATGTATGACACCCTCTGTTTATCGTATGCCTTATGGAAGACCATCTGGAATACCCTATAGAATACATTAAGAAACCCCCTATGACCCTATATGTGACCACGCCTTTATACCGTGTATATACCCTAACACTCTAAAACTGCATGATACCCTTCAGAGAACTTTTCGAACAATAAACGATATGTATAAGAGCAATCCGGACGAGCCCGAGATCTGAGAATCCCCCCATACAACTGTAGTTTATTGGGCAATGGGTCTCCAGGAAAGAATCAGGAATCGAAGAGAATTAATTGTCCATAAAATACCTTACAAAAGATTCCTTCTACGGACCTTCAAAAGTTTCATATAGATTAACCTAAGTAATACATGCTAGAATACCCTCTATATATACCTTATATGCACCTTATTGAATATAGATTATAGATGATAATGCGTTCAACAATACATTTTTTACGTTTGCTTTTATGCCTTGTAGAATTCCTTATACACCGTCTTACGGAACACCCTATATTATGCCAGGGAAATACATTACACAATATGCCCACTATAGACCTTATTGAATACCATGTGCAATACCCCATAGCCTACACGCCCTGTGTCGGATACCTTCTCTAAACCCCATAGAAAACCCTAACGACAAACCTATAAAATGCCCTGGAGAATGAACGAACCTGTTTGTTTAGAGTCTGTATACGTGCAACTAAGGATTTGCCCTTGGTGGCCCAACTCTCCGAAATCGGAGAAGCATATTCACCGAGACAGTCCCCCAAGAAAGGAAAAACCAAAGATTCAAACCAAAGGCCATTTCTCGAGACCCAAAAAACCAAAAGTACCAAAACCCATAGGCCAGGAAATGAGCATATTCTTCAAGACAGTCCCGAAAAACAAAAACAAACAAAACCCATAGGCGTCTAAATGAGCATATTCATCGAGGCAGTACCAAACCAACCAAAATAAACGAAGATTCAGAACTATCCCAAAGGCGATTTCTCGAAACAGCTCCAATGGTTTGGAATCCTTTGTTGTTTTTTTTGAGCCTGTCTCGATAATATGCTCATTTCGTGGCCTATGGGTTTTGCATGGTTTGTTTTATTTGGGACTGTCTCGAAGAATTTGCTCATTTCCAATCTCAGAGAGGTTCCGGAATCTTTGGTTTTTAATGTTTTTTTGATTGTCTATGCTCATTTCGTGGCCTATAAGCTTTGGTGTTTTTGTTTTGGGACTGTCTCGAAATAATGTCATTTCCAATTTCGGAGAGGTTCCGGGATCTTTGTGTGTTTTTATTTTTGGGACTGTCTCGATGAATTTGCTCATTTCGTGGCCTATGAGCTTTGGTGTTTTTGGTTTCATGGTACGGTCCCGAAGACTGTGTTCCTGTGATGGAGTTTGGCTTCTTGTCATGCGCATACACTAACATGTCAGATTCCACATGCAATTGCATGTGCATGTACCTGTACACATCCACGACGAGACAAACATACCATACCGACCCACTGTCACTGGACATACGCACTAAACAACAGGACGCAAACTAAAGGAAGCAAGGAATTCATTCTTGCGTTGTTTCGTTACATCTTTCTTTCTTGTTTTTTCATCGACTCGTTCTTTCATTCATATATCTATGTATTGCTTATGTCGTACATACGAACATACATACGAACACACCGACACACCTGCACACAGACACACCGAGATCGAGATGTGTTTAGTGTGCGCGCTCATGTGTGCGTGTGTGACAGAGCTCAGGGTCAAGCCCGCACGAGTGCAATGCCTTGAAGCTCTGTCCCCGACAGTGCACATTCTGGGTGTATCCGCATGGTAGCAAGCAGGTAGACACCGCGCTTGCAGACCTTTCCCCGGAAACCCCTGCAGACGGCACGTTGACATGTCCACGTCTTCTTCGAAAACGTCAGGAATGTGGGAGTTCCAGATCGGAGCTCCACCGTCATAGAAGCCCTGGCCGAATTCGAGCTCATTTCCTGCTTGTCGATCTGTTGGTTCCGGGATGTGTACATGGTCGGCAGGGCCACAGACTGTTACTTTGTAGGCCTTCCAAGCGAGGGGGTACACCAATATGATGGAGAGCAAGACCATCTCAATGCATAGCACAACCTGCCTCCGCTTGCGGGTTTGAAACATGCAGTGGTTGAGCCGGGAAAGGAAAGCAAAAGAGCTCCGACTGCATGTCTGCCACAAGGATCATATCAATTGTCCGGCATCGACTGCGCGCCTTGACCGCATTTCGCCTCTGGGCGCAACAATCGTTGAAACAGAGCTTTCCCCAAATCCTGGTGTCCCTTCTGTGCTAGCGGCTGGCGACAGTCCCTCACGCGCACAGGCGCTCAATCAATCCATCCATCAATCAATCAATCAATCAATCAGTATACCCTGCCATGCGAACATGCACGCAGCTGATTTGTTGGTTGTTCTCACCCATATATATCTATATACACACCGGTTTGGCCAACTCACCGTCGGAAACAGATGATCGGGTTCGACATCCGCACCTGATAAAGCAGAGGTCTGTAGACGAGGAGCTGGCTCGGAAGATCCAGAAGTACAGCAACCGGGCAAATCAGCCGCTTGCCGCATATCAGCTGCTCTTGAAGTTTGTGCGCATTGACGTCTTCTGGTCACAGGATGTCACAGGTGCCCTGTGATAGCAATGCTGGTAAGCTCATAGCTGAGGCTACAGTGCCAAGATTCCCGGGGTATGTGGAACGAAGCGATGAGCGACATCCACAAGTGCGCAGCCTTGCTAAAGATGCAGGATGGGATGTTTCGGAGACCTCTTTGGCTTCTGTCGGTGTCCGGTCTTTCGCCGACGGGATGTTTTCGAGGCGTAGCTTGTTTCCGTCCTTTGCGGTCCTACTTTGGAAGCCAGAAAGCACAAATTCTGGGAGCACATACGGAAGTTTGCGGTATTACATCTTGTACGCCAGACTTAAAGCCTTCTTGGGCCTCAGGTGCTGATCACCGTTGGCCACTGGCTGGGGTTTCGGCCAGGCGCATGCCAAGCGTCAATTTCGACAAAGAGTAAAGTTGTGTTTTTGCAGGTCCCGTCAGCTCCCCTCAGTCACGTGAGACACAACTTATCCAAGTCCTGTTATTAATTAAGTTACTAATTCCATCTTCTAAAGTCGGTGGTTTTATTGGCGTTGTGAACCTGCAGGTCAGCTGGTGTTGGACTGGGGCTCGGGCTGTGGTCACAAGAGCCTCGGACCGTTTGTGTTTGCGCAGGAGTTTGTGGTTGTGTCGGATGCGAATGCCTTTCACGGCCAGCTAATTGATGGTTTATCAGTATCTTTCTGTCGGATCTAGGGAAAGTAAGTCGCAGGATGTCGCAGGTCCCGGTAGCTAGCCGATGTCTCAGAGCAATAAAGCTGATCTTCCTATCATTGCTGTTTTCAGCCTTCAGGATAAAGGACTATTGAACTTCAAAACAGCAGGCAAATCAAGGATGCCACTCAGCACGACTAGATCCGTCGTAGTGTCCGCAGGGTCTGTCATGAGGCATTGATGGTTCCTGCCACGCATGACTCTGCAGGCTGATGTTGCACGGCCGGTAGCCTCCAGACCCCTGCAATCCCCTGCAGCAACGGCTACCTCTTGAAGCAAAGGTTGTCTTGGGCAAAGATGCTGTTCGATGTGGACGGCTTAGGTGTGGAGATCCAGGCAGGGCATCGGGAATCTTGAGGCATTTCTTGACGACATCTCGTTCAAAAAAAACCGGTCCCGCACCTGCACCCCAAGCCCGAGCATACCCGAACATCCGAACATTGTTTGACCAGGAGCCAGCGGCACGCTGGGCCCAGCTTTACTCGGCGGGGAAGTTCTGTCAGGGCGATGGCCGAGAGCTGGGATGGATCCCAGAGGTCGGGGGCATATTCAGCATTATTCAGCCAGATGTTCGTTCTTGCTCCAGTATCCGTTGCACTCCGCCGAGCATCTTCAGTTATGCCATCGCGGTATCGACAAGATGTTGCGAAGCTGTTTTGCACCTGAGTTTGGAGCACGTCTCTCTTTTTTTGGGGCTGACCCGACCCGCTAGCCGAAATAGCTTGCACAGTAGGATGCAAAGTAACGCGCAACATTTGTGCAAGTGTTGTCTGTGATGTTTCTTTCTGTTTCAGTTTCTAGATGTGTCTGACTGCATGAGCATGACGCAAGTGAGAAAGATAAGCAACAAGACAAGGTTACTCTTCGTTTCTATGCCCTTCACCAACTCCACCCAAGCAAAACAGGGAAGAACGGAAGAGACGACAAGACTAGTCAGAGGGACAGAGGAGAGAGAGAGAGAGAGAGAGAGAGAGAGAAGGAGGACTGCTCCCGCTCCAAGCCCCTAGCAAAGAAGCAAGAAGAGAGAGAGAAAGAGAGAGAGAGAGAGAGTGTGTTGGCTCAAGTGTCCGCACCTTTGCCTTGGGGGACTGTAAACCCTCCTTGGTACGGGGCGGGAGGCAAGCGGTTGGCCTAAGGTTGTACGCCTTAGGAGAGCCGTGTTGCTTTCCCCTGCGGCGCTTGAGTCACACGCCGCTGCTCATTTTGCTTAAGTGGCCCTAAGGGTTTTTCGCTCACCGGACCCCTTGACCACGGCCCTCCTTCGGGGGGTGGCCCGTCAGTAGGGGGGGACGGGCATACTACATCCTCGCGGAACCCAAGGCAAACTTCCTGGGAAGATGCAATGTCGACTATGCAGGGAAGCTGGGGGGATCTGCAAACCCGGCATGCGAAAGGTGCATGTGAGAAGCGATCCGGCGTGTCGGCTGCACGGAGTTAAGAGCTTAGCCAATGTTTCAGTGGCCAGCCCCAAAGGAAAGCCACGAGCACAACAAGGCGGGGAGGGGGGGAAGCTAGCTCCTCTTCCAGGCGTGCGCCAAGCCTTGACCTCATGGTGCAGCACGAAACACGTGGGGGACTTGACCTTCTCTTCCACCCAAGCCCGCTCGATGTATGGATCGGGCGCAACGTACAGCACAACGATGAGACCTGGGAGCTCTACGACGAGAAGGGGGAGCCACTGGGGGAGAACGACAGGGAGGCCTACGCTGGCTATAGGGGGAGGCTTTCCCAACGCCGAGCCCTAGGAGCAGCAGCAGGCAAGTTGGTGAAGATCACGGACGAGTTCATGCCCCGCATCACCAACGAGACGCGTGCCTTCATAATGCGTTTCCCTCACCGCATCCCAAAACTCCTGAAGGATGCCCGCAAGGTGAAGAAGAAGAAGAAGCAAGCACAGCGGGGGACGTGGGCAGCACAGCACCAAGCCACGAAGGGGGACCCACACCGCGTACCAGACGAGGAGGCCGTACCGACCACAACCAAGCCGACAGAGACAGCCAGCAGCTCAAGGGGGGCGGCAACGACCAGTGCGAAAAAGGAGGACAGTGCCTCGGATACACCACCAGACTGGGGAAGCGAAACCAGCCAAGCAGATGAGGACGGGGAGGCGCCGCGGCGCGCAGACGACGACGACCAAGGTGCAACCCCGGGGGGACACGACGAGGAGGACTACCACGGCTACCAGGACGTTGACTCACAATGGCCGTGGGGAGCAGAAGGCAGACCTTCAGACCGAGAAGGTAACCAAACGAAGCCAGCGGAGCCACTGGGGGAACCTCCAAGAAGGCACACAGCTGACCGCAGGAGACCCGCCGAGCCAGAAGGAGAGCCCAGAGCACTGGCGGGGGAACCGCGGAGCCAAGTGTTGCAGCACAACGTGGTACCAGGGGAAGACCAACAACGAACCTGGTGCCGAGCATAGGCTGGCAAGTGAGGGAGGTACAGGAGTACATGGCCCGACGAAGAGAGGGGTACACGACTAGGTCCAACACTGAAACGGAGTGGGCGCAGCACACAATTTTTCAAGCAGTGAGAGGGGGATTCGAGGCCGGCCTGGTTTGTTGGTTAGTTGGTTGTGTGGGGCGATTTGTTTGGTGCGAGGTCGCCTCGGAGGTCTTTCTCCATTGTACGATACGCTTAATTCAAGACGGGCCGCTGGAGCCACACAAACCTGTTGCCAACGGGGCCGTACGCCCCCAACCATGCACCGAATGCACAAAATTGGCATCGAGACTGAGTCCCGCCGTCCTTTTCGCTAAACCTTTCAATAGGAACCTTGATGGAGGCTTTTTGCAACGGGGGAGCCAACCCATAACTTGTGTCTTAGCCTTTCACTAGTGCTTGTTGGGGAGCTACCGCCGTATGCCTGTTTCGAAGTGGGGGGAAATTGCCTGGTGTAGGGACTGAGGATTTAGCCTTAGAGGGCGCGGTGATGAGGCCGGGATGCGGGCTAGTGTTCAGGGTCGGGGGGGGTCCCTACCAGGCAATCTCCACAACTCACACATCCCATAGGGACAGTTTTCCGACCTCTGGCCCCAAAAGCCCTTTCTACCACCAACGAAGTGGAGAGAGGGGGCCTTGGCCCGGGTCCGTGAACGCGGACTCTCCCCTCGAGAAGCGAAGCGAAGCGAAGCGAAGCGAAGAGAGAGAGAGAGAGCAGGGGGATGCACCTGTATATGCATCCAAGCAGATTAGCAGGCATTCAACAGTTTTGCACAGGTACTCATTCTGACGTTAATATACGTACATACAGGTCGATTGTTGTGTATCTGTGTATGCATGATGCATGCATGCATACATAGAGAGAGAAAGATGTCATCAGCACGAAAGCAACAGGATACCTTCGACTATGTGATCTCGTACGCCTCCATCTATCACCTCACAAAGTTGGACCAATGCGTTGAGCTCAGCAGGATTTGGGTTGGATTGCCGGGTGTTTGATGTGGCCATGTGACGTAGCATCTTTCGATTGGTTCCGGACTTGTCGAGGCTCGGCCTGGGACATGTGACACATCTGTCTTGGCATGAACGAACAGGAGCAGCCGACGATCGGCTTCCCTGTCATGCCCGTCAGAAGCGAGAAAACATGCATTGCGTCTCGCTGAGACGTAAATGACAAGCTCCAACGTTGAGAAGATGCAGGAAAGTGCCACACAAACGCCCGAAACGTTGACCAAGAAGACTTGAGTGCAAGTCTACGCGGACCCTCTGGCTGGGGACGGCTGTCGTAAAGCAACATGATTCACGACCATAACAATTAACAAAGAGGGGAGTCCCTCGAATCCTGCCATCCCAGGTAAGGTTGGCATCCAGCTGATGCGTAAGCTGAAGATTGGAGGCCGAGATATCTACAATGCCGAGAATGCTTCATTAGCACTCTGTGTGTGGACTTGTTTCAGTTGAATAACCTCCTGCACAGTTCGCAAGCGGCTTGCGCCTGATGTTCAATGTTCCTTGTCCATTCCACTGACTGATTTGCTGCTGGATCTCCAGAATTCTTGGGATGGATTGCTCCTGTTTCTCATGTTGAAAGCCAGTATGGACTGTATTTGTGGCCCGGCTTGCACGACGACGATTAGTCATACCCGTCCTACCACGACTACTCCCTCTACTTTGCTATTGCCACCAGTACCGCTACGACCATTATTTCCGGAGTTCCAAAGAGTAAATGACATGCCGGAATCCGCGAAGGGCGTGCGATAGAGTGCCGTGTGTTTGCTCGCCGTTGGCCCTTGCGGCCGTAATGTCCTGGACAAGCCTCTGCAAGCCTATGTATCGAGCAATCAGCTTTAGAGTTGAGTTGTAACGCCCTGTGAGCGACACAAGTCGCGAATTCCTGCACTGATCACAGAGCCGCCAAGTGTCTCCATACTTTTCTGTACCGTATGGCGAGCTAGCATTAGGCAACGTGTGGTTTGCCTCTTTGGCGAAGTGGTGTTTCCGCGTGGAAGACTATCGGACAGTCGGTCTTGCCGCCCCCCACATAGTTGAAGTGTAGTCTTAGATCTACAGGGCTGAGGCGGTTGAGGGTTCCATTTTCATGAATTGGAGCCCGAAGTCTTGCAGCACACAACGTGCGAGATCCTGTGAAGGTAAGGCCTTCCTGGGTTGGAACCACGGCCCCGTCATGAACAACTGGGCAGCTTGTATCCATGCGCAGACTTTGTTAGTGAGGCCGCTGGTGAGAAGGTTCGGGCATAGGATTTCAGACCGGGGGGCTCGGAGTTCAGTCGTATTTTGTTGATATCATGTACCCCTACTAGAATCACTTGAATGTCAGAACTAGTTTGGCGTGCAGTTGGCACTGTGGCCACTTTTCTCTTCAAGCGTGCGGCTAGTTGGGATCGATTTGCCACAGCTTTGAATCGTACATGGGTGATGGGTGTGCCTTAGAGATTGTGGGTGGTTGCTCAACCGACCGCACTTCCCATGTTGCTGAGGAGTGGTTGAAGTGCTTCCAGGAGAGAGCCGACCTCAGATGCTGTTGGAGGGTTTTGGTCAAAGAAGCAAGGTTGGGCCTCTCCGAGGGTTGCAGGGAGGTGTCGTGAGCAGTAGTTGTGGTGTTGACGGTGATGAGCACACTGTCAGCCATGGCCTCTGCACGAGCAGGTCTGAGAGCCTGACTGCCGCTCCCATTTTCTGTCATCCGTGTTTGCTGCGTTGCGGCTTTGCATGTGCATACAGTAGTGTAGTTGTAATTTTGCAGAGCTTTGAAACCATGATACAGTCCGACAGCACCCGTTTTGAGGGCAGGCTCCGAGATTCCAAGCCTGCGAGCTGTGGTGACCAGGCGATGCTTTCGTGAAGGAACATGACGGCATTGGTGAGGGCGGCGTAGTTGTGGACTTCGACGCAGTGGAAGATGGTTCCTTGCCTGCGGTTCTTGCCGGGTCCGAGCTCGCATAGCTCGCTCAACAACAGAGAAAGGCTTGAAAGGGCAAGGCGAGCCTTCGGCAAGGGGCCCTCCTGGTGTCTCACGACGCCCGCTGTGGCCAAGCCCCGAACCCGACTGCAGGAGGTCGCGGTAGTTGTGGCACATGTTAAATCTGTTATGTGCAGACAACGAAGGATACCTCTTCCCGCCGGACGCTCGTGTTCTCAAGGACTGTGGGATCGCTTTAGCTGAAGCGGCGCGTGCATGAAGTTTTCTGAGAAAGGAGAAGCGGTCCTTCCTGTACCAGTACCCGGCCTATTCGATCTTCCTGACGCGGAAAGCTTGACGTGGCAGACGCAGGTATCGAAAGGAGCAAGATGTACCAGGCCGGCTGGGAATTGAGGTTTCCTTGCAATGCATCATAGGTCGTAGGACGCTCCGGAGGACCTGGAGTGCCAAGACACCGTGATTATTTGTGTGGCGGGCAGCTTCGTGAAAAAGGGCAGCCCGAGAACATTGAGCAAACGACGAAGTGAATTGCGCCAGGGTCTGATCGTTTGATTCATGCCAATTCAGGATGCCGTACTACCCGCTTGCATTTTGAAATTTTGTTGTACGGATTTTGAGCATGAATTTCCGGAGCCGTGCTTGGGTTTTCCAGTGTCTCCAGCATGTCCCGCTGCTTCGCAGACACAGTGGCCATTGTTCATCAGGTGGCCATGGTCACCTTCGCGTGCGGCCACTACCATGACCAAGTGAGGCTTGCTAAGCACGGTCACGGCCAAGCTTAAGGCTACGGCGGCCTGATGACTTACCAGAGATTGCAGGGCCAGAGGGAGTCCGGCAGACATGGGAAGATGGGCAGCCACGAAACATTGGGTATGCCTGGCATCTCGTTCCTTCATTATTTGCATGACGGCCTTTTCTCGCGAAACGGGAACTCGGTTGCCAGGGACAGGGTGGTTCGTGCAGGCGCTGCCTGTAGCCGACGCGGACCGCCTGCCGCGAGAGACAAATCGATCTGCTTCGCCAGTCTTGCATGTAGGGCGGACTTCAGCAGTCGCTGTCACTCTCTATAGCGCAGTTGTTCGCCAGCTTCGGACAGAGTAATGAATAAAATCCCCGACGCAACTGATTATAGAGGGTCACCAACCAAAAAGCAGTACCACATCCTTTCACGAACCGGGTAGGCGGACATCGTGGTGGGAGCGGATGGCGTGGCATCAGCGGTTCGCCAGGCCCAATCGCAGAGAGCGAGATTCTGTATGCACGCACGGTTTCATACATACATGACATCTACTTCGGCATCTGCTTTGTCTATGCGATATCATGCGATTTCCGATGTACCGACCTCTGTGTACATGTACGTATGCATGGATGGGTTGATGGATGAACGGCTGGCTGGCTGCCTGGATGGAGTGTGCATGTGTGTGTGTGTGTGTGTGTGTTATATGTATGTACGCAGGTAGGGGTAGGGGTAGGTAGGTAGGTAGGCATTCACGCGTGTATGCATGTGCATGTGTATGCATGCAGGTGCGTATGTATGTTCTTGCCTCTGAAAGTTGGTCTGTTGCCTGAAACCTCGCCTGACTTTTTCGAGTGCGCGTGCCAAAAATTTATGTATATACGTATGTAAGGTTATGTCTGTATGTATGTATGTATGTATGTGCGTTCCGTATGTATTATATAATATATATATATATATATATATACATACGTATGCATGAACAGTACATAGGTTCATAGATGACATGGATACACATACATGCATACCTAACCTAGCTACCTGCCTGCATACCTATACTTTACATACATATATATATATATATATATATATATACCTACGGACAGCCGGACGGACGGACAGAGAGACAGACGGAGGGACAAGCACACGGAGACACACACACACACACACAAACACACACAGACACACACACACACACACACGTAAACATATATATATATATATATATATATATGATATGATATGATATGATATGATATGTATACATATACCAAACACACATACATACGTCCATCACATACATACGTCCATGCATGCCTGCACACCTACATACATACGACCGTGCTTACTCGAACATAAAGTACGTACAGAAGTACATACATATCCACCTTTACATACAAACTCGTGCATACGTAAGTATAGGCAGATAGGTATACAAGTATACATTAGGCTATGTGTGCATGTGTAAATGCATGTATGTGTACGTATGTAGGTACGCATGTACGTACACTTTCATGCATGTATGCAATCATGGATACCTGTAAGTATACTTAAAAAATTTAAATAAGTACGGCCGATCCTTTCAATAACAAGAGGGCGTGCATCGGATCGGACCCTGGCAGTTTTTTGTTGGGACATTTCGACTAAAAGAGGTTTCAGATCGGCTCAGGGTCTGAGTAGATTTCTGAAACATCTCCAGCCTCCAGCCCTCCAGCCCAGCCCTCCAGCAGCAGCCGGACGGAGAGGCAGAAGTCGGAGTGAGAGGTGGAGAGAGACCAACACGTTTGATGAGTTAAATAGTTAAATGGTTTAGTTTTGGCCTCAGACATGAGTCAAGTGTTTGTTGTTCGCCCCGGCAGCCAGACGACCCTAGCCGATGTGGGGAGAAAAGGGGCAGAATCCTGAAGCTGCGTTGTTTGGGTTCTCCAACTCTCCATGCCCTTTTCATTCTGCTGCCAGCGGGTCGTCTGGCAGGGGCCGAAGGCGTGTGGGAAGTGGACAGAAAGACAGAGTGCAGGACAACAACAAGCTTTACGACGAACAACGACGCGGCCAACAACAACTCGAAGCAGCAACACCATACCTTACAGAAGCGGCTTGGGCCTGGGCTGGGTTGCAGAGGTTACAGTGAGGTTACTGAGTCGGAGCTTCGGCCCTCCTGTCCAGGCTTTATGTGAGCAAGGCGTGGCAGCAAACCAGAGCCGCTTTGCAGAGCCTCGGCTGCTTTTTGTGTCTGGTTATATCTAATGGCAGTGAAGAGATTCGCGGCAAGCACTTTGGCTCGTTTGGGTTCTTTCAGAGCATTCACGAAAGATTGCAGCAGATGCATCGGCGGTAAGAGAATCGTATATACCCACTACCTGGGTTGATAGGAATTGCACACCAGAAGCATAGAACCTGCGGCCTCAAGGTTTTCTCGTGCGTATCCGCTGCAGTGTGATTAGTAAGACCTGAACCGCCCCCTGCAGCACTTCATTCAGAAGTTCAAGTTCAGCAAAGGCATTGACATCCTTGCAGGCGGTGTTGGAGTGCCATCAGTACCTTTCTAGGATCGGCGGCCGATCGTCTACCGAGTGCTGGCGATCCCCACTGCTGAAGGCGATCGGACAGATTTGAACTACTCAGCGCGAAACGACAATGCAGCTCGGCAGCGTCATAAGGCCACTTAGGTAGAAATTCCGAGCTGGACCGCAAGCTGCTATTCCACACCCGGGGGAATGTGTGGGTGGGTGTGGAGGCTCGGAGAGGCGTGTCGGCGGGTTATTTCACATTCTTGGTCCGTTCTCGCATCGTAGCGCACAGGTTGAGTTTTGCAGCATATAAGTACCAAGCAAATAGTAGAAGCACAGATCTGAGGTAATCGTGGAGGCGCTTCCCAATGTCGAGGGGAGCCTGCTTGGCGTCATCCTCTTCCGGCCAACGGACGAACGAATACAGGGCTCCTCGGCTTCGCAGTCCTGCGACTCTTCCTCAGTTCCCGAGACCTTAACCTCGAGAAGTCCTCATCGCCCGCAAAGACCGTCGACCCAAGAGATGACCCAAGAACCTGGAGCCACAAATCTGCTGACTTATATAACTAAATCAGAGACCTCCCGGATACCGAGATACCACACCCGGTTCCAGAGTTGGCCCAGGTTTGAATTCAGGAGCGGACGGGCGAGCTGGGCCGTGAGACTTCTGAGAATAGGGCGTGGGGGTTGAAGTGGCGGTGCGCCTGGGATTCGGAAGGTTTGGAGGGTTCGGGTTGGGTCGCAGCCGGCGTCCTGGCGAGAGTCCCAAGTAGGAGTTGTCCGGACCTCCAAATCTCGAGCTGTCGGCCTCAAAAGGGCTTGACTTTGCAGGAGCTGAGGCCAAAGCAGTGCCCCCTGGAAAGATGCATTAGCCGAAAGGGGTAAAGACCCACTACTGGAAGCGGTCTTGATTGCATTTTCGGTGCTGAAGTGAGTCAGAGGTTTTTGCGAGTACTGCAATGAGCGACGACAGCGTATAATCTAGCATGATGACATAGTGTTTGTCGTTAGAGATGCCAATGCCCCTTTCGATGTCATTGCATGTGTAGACTGGCAAAAGGCTCGTATCAGCACCACCATAACGGATTGCACTTCAACTTGAACTGTTTCTGAGCTCGTTCTGTTCCCAGTAGGTGTTGGAAGCAGTGCACACCTGAAGCGTATTTTATTAGTAGCTGCTGCAGTATGCTTGTCGCTCAAGTTTCCATACAAAATCAGATTCCTTTGGCGAGGTTCCAGGAGTTGTTCCCGGAGTGGCCCACACCTCTCATCCCGGACCATGAGTCTCCTCGATAGCAATTCGGGCAGCTGGCAGCCGTGAAAACACGGGCTTAGGGTTTAGGGTGTTGAGGCTTGAGGGGGAGTGGTGTTGTATTCACTGTCGAGGACTGACTGAGATCAGGTACGGGCTTTTCCAGGGAGCGAGTGCAGGGTCGCCAGGCATTACTTCGGATTGGCTTCAAACGAGTGATTGCAGGCCGTGAAGGCGGATCAGGCTTTTCAGCAAGACAGAAGTAGCCACCGCCACGTTGACGCAAGGCCTCAGGCAGTTGAGCCGGATGCAATGTAGGCAGCTTTGCAAAGGTGGGAAGCTTTCGCAAGAAGGCGTACGCGTGAACTACCGCAGTTTGCCTTCGCTGGGCCGCAGCTGAGCCTAGGCGCTCCATGTGTCCTGTCATGTTTACTGAAATGTTGCCTCCGTTTTCGTTGTCCTGATATGTCCCGATGTTTGCATGCGTTGTATGGGTGGCACGAAGAAGATGTATTTACCAGGCAGAAACAATCACGATAATGAGACTGAGCTGTGGTTTGCACAGATGTACGGTGACGTTTTTTAAATATGTGGGGGCCCGGCCAGCCGAACTGGCCGCAGAGGTCGTATAAAATATTTGTTTAAATCCGTATATTTAAATCCCAGTATGACGTGATCTAGCCTTCAGTCTTAAAAAGCTGAAGGCTGGAATGCTGGAAGGGGTTTAGGGCTTGAGGGGTTGAAGGCTGGAGACTGCAAGGGCTGGAGGGCTCCAGCCAGCCTTCCTACCTTTCCTCCAGCCTTCCTCCAGCCCTCCAGCCCTCCAGCCTTCCAGCCTTCAGCCCCAGCCCAGCCCTCCAGCCTTCCAGCCTCCAGCCTTCCAGCCTTCCAGCCTTCCAGCCTTCCAGCCCTCCAGCCTTCCAGCCTTCCAGCCTTCCAGCCTTCCAGCCTTCCAGCCTTCCAGCCTTCCAGCCTTCCAGCCTTCAGCCTTCCAGCCTTCCAGCCTTCCAGCCTTCCAGCCTTCCAGCCTTCCAGCCTTCACAGCCTTCCAGCCTTCCAGCCTTCCGGCCTTCCAGCCTTCCAGCCCTCCAGCCTTCCAGCCTTCCAGCGTTCCAGGCTTCCAACGCTCCAATGGTTGCGGGCGCGGCAATCAAAAAAAGGGTGGATTTGGAAAACTGGAAGGCTGGAGGGCTGGGCTAAAGGAAGGCTTGAAAACTGGAAGGTTGGAAGGCTGGAGGGCTGGAGGGGGGCTGGAGGGCTGGGGCTTGGGGCTGGAGGAAGGCTGGGACTGGAGGGCTGGGGCTGGGCTGGGAAGGTTGAAAACTGGCTGGAAGGCTGGAAGCTGGAGGGCTGGGGCTTGGGGCTGGAGGAAGGCTGGAAGGCTTGAGCAAGGCTGGAGGGCTGGCTCGGTTTGGCTTGAACCTAAAGCTGAAAGGTTTTGGCTTCTACCTGAACCCTAGACCCTTAAACCTTAAACCCCAAAATCCTAAACCCCAAACCCACCAATCATCTGCCAATCTCCGGATATTTTATTTCGAGGCGGGCCCGGGCGATGTTTCACGGAGGTAGTGTAGTATACCTGTTTAACCTATTTAAATATCCGTATATTTAAAAACAGACGCCGTACTAACTATCACAATGCCGCGCGCGCACTGGCCGGCAACGTTAATTTGTGGAGGAAGGTTGAGGAACAACCAAGGTGGATTCCTAGCAAGCTGTGTAGTTATCACGGCATCTACTTCTTCAGATTGAAGCTGTGTATCTAGACCTTGATGGTTTTCGTAATTCAATGTTTCTTATAGGGAGGTGAAAGTTTCGGCGACTCACCTCCACAAAAAGATATGCCGGCTGGAACTCTAAAGAACTGCCCTCACGGCCTGGCACAGATGGGAAGAGTTGTCTCCTCGGCGATGCGATCCACTCCGTGAAGCCCTTTTTCGGTCGCTTGTGCTGAGTGGTGCGTGGCATGTACCTAGGGGCTTCCAATGTACAGATTCTAGACGCCAGGCAGCGCATCATGCACAGGCATGTGCTATGTTCATGGCCTGTGCTGGTGCCTTGGGAACATGCAGCCGCTGGCAGCAGGCCACACCCAAGCTGAGGACTTGGTTTGAACAGTGGCTTCGAGGACATCAGTGTTCTCGATGAATGCAGCTTGGACGGAAAGGTGCAGTCGTTGCTTGTCTGTTCGTCGTCTTCGCAGTGCAAGAATACGATAAATCGCCAGCGTGTCTGCAGCATATAGTACTGTGTGTGCTACAGACACATGGCATTGCTAAGCTGAGCGTTTGTGATTATGCCGTCTTTTTTTGGCGACTACTGCATGGTACTGAAATTTGCTACTGTATGCCTATATGGAGCCACAACAACCTGGAAGCCTGAAAGTGTTGCCTTTTTGTGAAGGCCTGGAGGAGGCAGGCTGCGATCCTCACGAAGCCTTGCAGCTGTACAGCAGGCTTGGGTGCGATGCCAGGGCACAGGGTTTGCTTTTCCTCACGGTCCGCCCCCGCTGGTTTGGCAGTTCATGGGGTGAACTTGTTCAGGACGCCCGAGGCTGGGCTTCCTTCCGACACAAGACGGCCACCAGCACTACCAGCTCTGCCACTCCGGCACGGCACTATCACCGACGACGACGACAGCAATAGCAACGACAACAACAGCAAGACCGCCAGCAGCAGCAGCTGCTGCAGCAGCAGCAACAACAACAAGAACCGCAGCAGCAGCAGCATCAACGACAGCAACAGCGGCAACAACAATACCACAGCCTCATCAGCAACAGCACAAGAAGCGCCACCGCGACTTCGATGGCAGCGCGATTTCAAGCACAAGCAGTGGCAAGCAAACCGACAGAGCCATCAACGGCAATCGCAACCACCATCGACAGCAACACCGAAAGCAATACAGCGAGCAATTCGGACAGCTAAGAGAAAATCAGCACCGCCACCAACAACGCTACCGATGACGGCGACGAAGACGGTGATGGCGACGGCGAGCGGCATCAACAGCCCTGCTAAGTGATTGCCCCATCCTCGCCACCATCGGGTTTACGAAGTGGTTCGTCGCAGACATGTGCCTCTATGGCTTTCTTAACCCTCGACTAGGCAGTGGTCTTGTAAAGCCTGACTTCTCACTTGAGGGTGGAATGGGCAGGCTCTGAACGGAATCTGCTTCGAAGCACCGGAACGGCCGGAACGGTGTCTTCTCCCCTTGCTCCTTTCAGTTCGACCCGTCCGTTCGGACTTCGGAATGAAATAAATGGTTTTTGCAAAACTGGAAGAATGTTCTCATGGAAACCCGAATAGGTTGGTGGTGGGGGACTTGCTGCTGCAACATGCTGCGACCATTATGGCGGCGAGAACAATGAGACCTTGCGCGCTGGGGTGCTACTGGCAGACGGAGCCCTGCCGCGGCAACCACAACGCAAGCGATCACAAGAGTCGGCCCACTGAGAAATACCTTATTGGGCCAAAAACCTCCCTAAGTCTCAGAGCTCAGAGGGTAGTAACGCCGGAAGCTTGCAGTGGCTTTCCGGCTACTTGCTGCCCTTATGCAACATGAACATTTGGTCGCGCGATCTCGGCGAAGGCGCCGTGCTCCGGAGGCAAAGTGCCTGGTGGAGTGCCAGCGTGCCTTGACCACAAAATGCTCGGCCAGTCGCGCATAGGCGTTTCACTTCTGCGGTTGTATTGTGACGCACAGGCATTGGACAGCAGCTTTGATCATCTACACCGAGTAATCAAGTCGATCACGAGTCATTGGCTACTCCTAAGTGCTTGGGGCTGCATCTTCATTACCAGTAGAGTTGCAGGCGTAGCTGTTTATCTTCCACCCTTTTGTCGAAGCATGTCTACAAATACTAGGTTACCAGGCTGATTCTGGGAGCAGCCACGCCATTTGAACCCATGTGGCATTGCAACCCATGAGAATATCGTCGAACCCTTGCTACTGCGACCTTGCACACCGAACATGTAATCACAAAGTTCAGGGCAAACTTGTTGCGAAAGCCAGATGACTATAGCTTTCCTGATGCGCAAGCTCGGGCTGAAGCATCTCGTAAAAGTTCCATGAATCATCAACATCACACATACTGTTCGAGCCGTCTTAGTGTTCGTTTGCCTTGCCTGCCTACGTTCCTTTCTGTTTCACATTATTGCATTTGCGTCGTGCCGTTGTGGTGTTGGGTTTCCTTAGCAATGCGTCCGACTTCTTGGCGCAGTCACTTGCAGTGATGGCTTGGGCTTGCGCTCGTCTTCTGGAAGATTCCACGCAGCAAAATCCCGCATCTGTATTCCTGTTGTAATACTTGCTCTT
This sequence comes from Symbiodinium sp. CCMP2592, assembly GCA_905221615.1. Taxonomy (NCBI): domain Eukaryota; class Dinophyceae; order Suessiales; family Symbiodiniaceae; genus Symbiodinium; species Symbiodinium sp. CCMP2592. Next base: position 546,470 of record CAJNDT010004946.1, on the reverse strand, counting down.
CCTGACTTCTCAGCATGTCATGGTCATGCTTCTCGACTCGCTAGATTCCTCCTCTGTTTAATCAAGATGTTCCCTATCATGCTGATACACTCCTCGATAGTCGTGTATCCTGTATCCTCTCCATCCTTGAGAAGAAGCGGTTTCTGGTTTAGCCCGGGAAAGGGCCTGCGAGAAGGAGCCCGAACTTCAGCCCAATGCACCCAACCAGCCTCGCCGCCCAAGCTGCGAACAGCCAGGTCACATTGCTTCATGCGAAAACGTCAACAGCCCGTGGTCCAACAGTCAGTTGCAAGGATGCTCCAGGGCTGTACCTCTACTGCTTCTACCACTGAAACCCTGGAGTTTCTACCTTCGCTAGTACCGCTAGTACTTGGTTCCACGCTAGAGTGTCTGAACCCCAGCAAAGGTCTAGTGATGATGTCAGCTTCTTGTTCTGAGCATCGTTGTTCACACCACCCAGGTCGCTTCGACCAGCCAACGGACCTGCGGTTTGCCCTGGCTTTTGTCCTGCCCTTGGTGCTAGACTCCTGGCTGGCACGCAGTACGAAAGCTGCAGGCAGCAAAGGGCGTTGAGCCCTAAAAAGAACGTAGATGTAACGTAAATGTTTCGAATTCGTATCAGTTGAAAACTATACCCGCCTGTAACCAGCCTGTAACGTGCCCGAATCCAAAGGTCGCCAACAAAAGTCATTAACTCACTGATATCCATGCATGCTGCCATCCACCAGTAGTTCTCGAGCACCCGGACGCAGATCTAAGAGAATGAGATCCCTAACGCCGATTGTGTTCATGAATATGGCTTTATTTATCGGCTTTATGAACTCGCACAGAGCCATACTCCTGCTTGTCGGGTGGACGGTTGTGAGCGATACTTTACTTCCCAGCTTCACTCGCCAAGCAAACCCTCACAGACCCAAAGGACAGCATCTTCAGCAAAGCTTTGCCGGCCATTTTCGGACCCTCCATCTTGGTTTCTTGGATGAGTTTGGCGCACGATTGTGGAGCGAACTGTGCCGGCCTGGCACAAGCCCTAGACCGTCAGAGCAGCGTCTGCCAGTGTGGCAGTGCTTGACTTTGCAATTAATTTACGGAGCATCGGGTGGGCCTAGATTGCTGAGCGCTATGTGCATCGAGAGTCGAAGCCACATGTACAGGGGGGCAAGACTTCTCCGGAATCCGCCACAAACATTGGTCCATGATTCCGGGAACTACGAATGACGTTTGACAGACTCTAACAGACCATTTGATGCATCCCAGGCCTTGTTCCAGGACGGGGAGCTCTCATTTACTGCAGCACGCCGGCGAAAGCGTCGAGATCGAGCGCTGCAGGTGGGACCATGCCCAGGGCTTGCGATGTGGTCTTTTGGGAGGATACGATCTGGGTCTTCGGCCGGAGCTAGGAGGATACGATCTGGGTCTTCGGCCGGAGCTAGGTAACCTGGCTCAAGTCACCGAAACTGCTTGGCAGTCAGTCAAGTTGCGGTGCTGAGCACCGGGCAACAGACAGGTGTCTTGTTTGCCAGATTTTAGGTCCTCCCTTCAACGGCAAAAAAGCCGCAGGTGCTTCTCCTTCTGGGCTTCCTTTCGGTCTCGGCGATAGCTGCAGGTGGTGCTGTCCGATTGGTCACTGGGACGGCCCACTGTTACAGGCGTTGTTGCTATCGTCGCAGGGGCCGACCTTTGATCGCTCAGCGGTGTGGAGCAGCTCAGGTTTGTCACCTACTTCGTCGGGCTGCGCCCCATCATGCTTTAGCATGGTTGTGCCTTGGATGTTTGGATGCCTCCTTCATGTCGGATCTCCTCGTGACAGCGTCGGTCCCTAAATCAGGCACCTCCACCACGAGCTGCTGTAGGCTGGTAGTGGGTCGTATGTGTTGAGTGGGAAAATGTTTTGGACATCTGCGCGTTGCAAGTCAAGAAATGTCTAAGCTCGTGCATCAATGGCTTGGTCTGCTTTTCTTGTCAGGCCGTCGTTGGATGCGGACGGTTGGCTGGAGGAGCGGAATAGGAGCAAATGCGTGCATTAAAAAGGATCCGTGCGGCTTTATTCAGGTTGCCCTTTCAATGTGGGCTGCTTCTGCTCAGACATTGTGGGTTCCTGAGTATTAAACGAGTTACCCCCCCTCCCCTTGGGCCAAAGCCGCGGGCGGGCGGAAGGGTGGTGTCTAAGTGGTTGAGGGGGGGTCTCTTCTTGGCCTTTTCTCTCCGCTCTGTGTCTCCTCAATCTTGCCTCTTTCTGTCTCTCCTCCTCCAGGGCCTCAGTTTTTGGTAGGAGTGTCTACTTCCTACCAGCTCAAAGGGTGCTTGCCGTACATACTCAGCTTCCGTGTACTCTGTGCTGAGGGTTCTTCGGCGAGGTTGACCGAGTCTTGATGGGTTGTGAACGAGTTACGGCATAAGCCTGGGAGACACAAGCTAAGGTTCAGCAGGCCTGACACACTTTCTGGTTGGAAAGGCTTGTTTATGTTAGGAGCTTACATAGGAGTTGCGAACCAGATACGGTTCTTGTCGGGTTTGCGCTTTAGGAGATGTATTCAAGTTAGATTGGCTCAGGTTGGCTGTCGACGGCATGCGAAGACGCCCAGCTTCTACAGAATCAAGGTGGTAGCGAGCTCACCTCTATAAGAAAGATACAGTAAAGACGAACGTATGATCGCTTGTTTCTTCGCTTTGCCTTGCACGAGCGGAGTGGTTGTACTTGGGATCCTGGAGTGTTGCCCATCTTCGCTTTGGAACGGTCCTCTTTGCAGCAACCCGGGTTGCTAGCAGACGGGCTTCAATGACTACTTGTGATCGCGTTAGTGCTTTGAACTTTGAAGACAGAGACAGTGTTCCGAACCCACTGCGAACTGTAAGCAGATAACGGGGGCTCCTTAGTTTCCTTCTTGAACGGCGGGAGCTTCTGTTCCAAACTAGCTGGATAAACGCTGCGTTTACCTGACTCCAGAAGGGCAGCAGGTCAACACCTGCGAACGACAACCAGGAAATCGCTGATGTAGTATCATGGGCTGGAACTCGGTGCTGCCAAGCACAGCCTTGCTGATGCCTTCGCTGCTTGGTGGAGGGTGTCGGCTTGCTTTATGTCGCGAGGGCCGGAACAAACCAAGCAGAGCGCAACAGCACTAGCAAAGCACTTTACATCACTAACTTCAACAATATGTCGCACTTGCTATGCATCCTCGCAATGTGCACTTACGGACTCGTGGAAAGAAAGCCATTGCTTTCTACGTGGTATATCCCTGCCACGTCAGGAAATCAATGCTTCTGGGCTGCATCTTCAGCTAAGGCAAGTTTCATAGTTTGATAGCAGGTGCAGAACAGATGGAGGAAGCCTTTCTGGTATCGATTGTTGATGCATGTTGCAGGCTGGGCAAGCGCGAGGGCTGCCATTGTCCAAAGCATCGCATTGTCGGGTCGTTGGAGGGGCAGTACCTGCCCCCGAGTCCAAGTGATGTTCAAGACCCCGGTCCTGCGCTCTCTGTCGAGCTAACTATACTTGTACTAGGCGCGCACAGCTTCGCACATTGAAACTCCACGTGGTAGAAAACATGTTGAGCAAGAAAGCAACTCTGTCAAGAACCGTCAAGCATGCGTTCGCGTCAATCAAGGCCCGTGTTCTTCACTGGCGACAAGACGGTAATCTTCCCAGCCGCGTCGCGCGGACGGGAAGGTGATGGACCGGGGTTCATTTATCCTGCTACTGCTTCACAATGCACAGGCTTCAAGAGACGCAGCAGGGGAGGCATTGTGGCTGTACTTAAGCCGTCAGTGGCTTCCTTCAGAGGCTTTTTTCCCCAAGGTTTCTTAGCTTTGTCGGGATTACTCGTCAGAGCGGCGGGTGGAAGGTTCAGTGTTAGTGTGATCTCGATATCTCATGTGACCAGCATGCGACTGTTCCAGACTAGTGTCGCTCTTTGTGGTACAGAGTTGCCTGAGCTCATGTGTGTTTTCAATCAACACGGAAATGCCTTTCCTTCGCTAGCACGATATGATACCCAAGTAGAGTCCCATTGTTGATGCCAGAGAGGTCAAAACTTGCACGCCGTGGTTGATTTCAGCTGTAACGACATAGTCTCAGTTGCTCGACGACCGAATCGAGCATCGGTCTGCTCGGCTGTTCAGAAAGCATCAGTAGCAGCTTGTAGCCACAAGGGCATCGCGGATCCTGCGATGCATTTGCAAGTTCGCATTTTCCCACAAAAATTGGCCCGAAGAGCTAAATTGCGACCCAGGTCAAATTTACACATTCTCTGCTTCTCCTCGAAATGGCTGCATGTTTGGCTGGAATTGATAAATCCCATGTTTGCCCGCGAAGTGTCCGGCACAGAAGCCAGAAGCTCCGTCAGCCCAAATGACATTTTGCAGGATCCCTGCCAGGAGGGCGGTCCTTCCACACCATGTTGCGTTTAGTCCAAAAGTGCGGGCAGGTTGTGTGTGCGTGTGTTTTGCAGGTGCTGTTTCCGGAAAGCCTTGCCCTCCAAGAGCTTTTTGATGTGTTACCACATTGTCCACGTAAACCCACCTGGTGTAGATGTGTCGCAAGATCGAGGTTGTGTTGCTACACACAACATCGGCCTAATTTCCCCTGATGGATAAGCGTAGGCACCGAGTCGGCAGGTGTTCGTACCCTTGTCTAAGACGAAGCCTTGCCATCTTGACATGGCAGAGCCCTGCACGTCGAAGCAGGTGCAGCTGGTTTTGAGTGCAATGGCCCCTCTCCCTCTGAAAGGAGAGTGAAAAACTACCTGCAACGAAATGTTTGCGCCTGACAACTCCAGGCTGTAGATGCAAGAGATGATAATTAGTCTGATTCCGGAGGCCTTCGGTGACTTTCGTGAAGACTCTTGGGCACCACGACCGCACACAGTCTTCTGGATTGATCATGGTAGGCCATCCCCGTGCTTCAGCATCCTATCTCAAATCGGGAGTGTGTTATTCGGGCAAGCTGACAATGGCAGTAGTATGTATGCAAGAATGGCAACAGGCATTTCTACATCGTGGACAGGAAGCTCAGCTTAGTGGCCATCCGCATCCGAACAGGAAGGCGCTTTCCGCGATGCTAGCAAGTGCCGGATCCTCACCCCCGCCCCAGAACGTGGTCACACTTGCCTAGCAAGTTTTGCGTGCCCTTCGGATGCGGTCTCTCTCGCCACAGGTTGTGTGCATTCTGATTAGTTGACAGGCGTCACCAAATCCGGGCACACCTGGCTTTCGTTGGCCATCCGACGGCTCCTGTGCTGCAGATACTTGTAGGGTGTGGTGGACAAGGGGGCAAAACACGGATAACCGAGCAATAGCAAGAAATGTCACGATAAATATCTGGTCAAGCCTCACCGTCCTCTAAGCCTCTAAGCGACGACTCATCGTTGCGCAGGCTTGTCAGTATCGCTCACGCTGTATTCCTCGCCCGTGTCCCAATGCCTCCCAGCAAAGCCGTCGGCTTCTGCGCATGACTTACATACATCCCTACTGCATCACGCAGGCTTGTGAAGTGAAGGGGGGACAGGTTATCGTCAAAAATCCTTGTGTCTGAAGCGGTGGCAGCAGGAGCACCTGCGATATTGTAAGCTGCCGTAAGTATCAACTTCAACTCCCGTCCAGAGCATAGGGCTGCGTCAGGATTTGAGGGCGGAGGGGCAGTTCTCCGAGGTTTGTGATGGCAAGTACACCGAAGCGGAAATCTTCAACGAAGATCGGCAGTGGCTACGGCCTCGGGGACCGACCATCCGTTGCAGGGTTGTGCGGGGTTTCATGCTTGTACGTTCACAGGCACAGGGAGTGCTAGCAGCGGGTGCCTCCGCCTTAGCCTGAGCACCGTCAAATCACCTTCACAGCATGATGAGGACGAGGACAGAGGTGGCGATAAATGTTCGGCTCATGATGTCCGTCATGGTAGAGCTTTTTCACAAAGAGATGATGGTGGCTGATTAGCCTATTCAATGCTATACGGGTTGTATTTTTTATAGGTAGTCGCGTCATAAATCACTGCTTGGTTTCTACTCGAGTCTACTCATGGATGACTGTGTCACGTATTTTGCGATCAAGCTTCCCATGGTGTTGAGAGCCCAGCGATGCATCCAGCAGTGCAACTAGCTGGGACTCTGCATGCTCAAGCTACCGAGCCAGACTTGGCGACCAGGTGTCCCCGCAATTTCCTGCATCGCTACCGCCTGGCATTCTTCGACTCCGATGGCTCAGCCCAGGACACAGTTAAAGCAGAAATTGGTGATGCCTCTACTACGTAGGTTCCTGCATACAGACTTTACGCACACGGCGTGCAAAAGAGTGCGCGCACACACACACACACGCACGTAATTTGCTCATACATTTTTGACCACGTACATTTGCAAATACACACTCAGGCAGAGCCATCGGTTGACATTTAACCGAGTCCTATGGCTCAGCGACCCCGAGGCTATTGGATACTCAACATTGGTGACAATCTCGATCGGTGACAATCTCGATCGGTTGCCTGGCCGACGGGGCAACGACCTCGCCGGCACCTTCTGCCTTCCGCCTGATGATTAGATCCCTCAAGCACCACTCAGGCGGTCCAAAGAGATTTGGTCAAGTGTTTGCGACTCGACCATGCAAGCGGTTCTTGGAGACTTGAGAGCAGCCATCAAGGATAGATCGTCGAAGACAAGCTTAAGCTTGGCGGGATGACTGCAAAGTGGGCGGGGCGGGGTAATGGATGGGTGGGCTTCAGTTCAATGTGTGAATTGACCGATCGGGCAGTCATACTGGGTGGACCTTTCGAACATTTTTTATTTTATGGGGTCTCTGTGGGTCTCAACAACTCGCCAATAGTTGTATATGTTTGAAAGGGTTTGTGGGTCTCAACTCGCCAATAGTTGTATATGTTTGAAAGGGTTTGTGGGTCTCAACTCGCCAATAGTTGTATATGTTTGACAGGGTCTGTGGGTCTCAACTCGCCAATAGTTGTATATGTTTGAAAGGGTCTGTGGGTCTCAACTCGCCAATAGTTGTATATGTTTGAAAGGGTCTGTGGGTCTCAACTCGCCAATAGCTGTCTATGTTCGAGGGATGTCACCAAACGAACTTTCCACAACAAGCTTCAACATATCATTAGACTTCGTTTGGTGGGCAATCCCAGGTCCATGTCATGTGTGTCCTTAGAAGTCGCTTTGGATTTGTTCACAGGTCTTTGGATTTAGGAAGGTTTGTGCTTTTTTTTTCAGAAGGTCTGAACTTACTCGAAGGTCTTTGGATGTGCGGTGTTTGGGATGCAGGGCAAAGGTCTTGGGGTCTTTTTGGTCTTCAGTCTAAGACCCCACAAGACCCATGCCTTGAAGCCTCGCGCCGCGGCTGGCGAAACATGATCAAGGACAGTTGGGGGAGGGATGGGCGGGGGGGTTGGGCACAGGTTTGGGGATTACGGGTTCAAGTGCTTGGGGGTTCAAATGCAGGGTTTTACTTTAGTTTAATCAATCTCAACGTAAACCCTAAACCCTGAGCCTTAAGCCCGAACGCAGGACTGGAACCAATGCCTCAGCGAAAGGCAGCTCGGCGAGGGCCTAAGGTTTTAGGGCTGGGGCTATACGTAACATGTTCATATACATAATTATAATATACATATATATGTATATATGCATATATATATATATGCATATATATATATATGCATATATAAAAGTTTATGTGCACATATATGTATATATATATGTATGTGTATATATATATATATGTATAGGGTTGGGGCTTGGGCTTTGTAGGGCTTGGGGATTAAAAGGGTTTATAGGATGTAAGGGTCTCGGGCTTGGGGTTCGTTTGGATCTTCGGCAGGTTTTAAAGGGCTTGAGGTTCAAGGCTTAGGTTGTTAAATCAAGTGTAGGATCTCGGGCTTGGGGCATGTTGGGCTTTATAGTAATAGGGCTTCGTGTTCAGGGCTTGGGTTGTTCATATTGTAGGGTCGCGGGCTTGGCTTGCGGGGTCTGTTGCAATGTTTTGTTAGGTTAAGATTCTTAGCTTGTCTTAGGCTTTATAGGGCTTGGGGTTCAGGGCTTTAGAGGTTGTTTGGAAATGTAGGGTATGGGACTTTAGTAGGCTAAGGGCATGTCTTAGGTTTTTTAGGGTTTGGCGTCCAGTGCTAGGGTTGTTAAAAGGGTGTAGGGTTGGCTTCTGGGCTTGCTTATAGGCCTCCACCCTTACCCTAAGCCCTAATCCCACGCAAACCCCCTGGAGGACTTCGAGGCGCGGGTTTAGTGTTCAGGGTATATGGGTCTGTGCAAGACCCCGGGTTTTTGGTCTGTGCAAGACCACCCCCGGGGTCGCTCGGTCCGCGCACGACCGAGCGACCCCAGCCCTGTAACTAGTCTAGGTCTAGGCTGCCTTGCTGCCCCTGCCCCTGCTGCTGCCCCTGCTTTGCCTGCTCCTATCCCTTTGCCCTGCCCCTACTTAAACCCTAACCCTGAACCCTAAACCCTAACCTTAATAAATAATAAACCCTAAACCCTACCTGTGCGTGCCTGCCTGCTGCCTCTCCCCTCTTCCCTCTAGGTCTAAGGATTAAGTGACTAGGTCTAGGTTAGTGGCCGTGTTTAGGACGCAGCTCAAGGACTTGTTGTTGTGTTAGGTCTAGGTCTGCGAGGAGGTCTCCCACTAGGCACAAGGCAGGGTCAGTAGGTACAAGGCAGGGTTGACTTGAGCTGCGCTAGGTTAGGGTTGTGTCTAGGAGAGGTGAGGTCTGGGCAAGACCCACCGACCAATTTTGGGTCTGCGCAAGACCCGCTATTACATTAACCTATTGATTATTGTCTACATGTCTAGTCAGACTATTGACTATTGTCTACATGTCTTTTTTGTTGTAGATCGTCTGTCTGGTCATGTTGCATGTTACTAGGTCTCTTAGGTTGCATTGTCTTTGCATTATGTGTTGTGCAAGAATGCCGTATGTAGGTGACATGAGTTCTTGTTGGTCCATGTCACCATGTCTTGTGTGTTTGTGATTATTGTTACTGTTGTGGTGTGATATTATTAGGTCTTTATGTCTTTGTCTTGTCTTGTGTGGACTCGTGATCCCGGTATGCCTCCCAGTGTAAACCATGCTACTCGTATTATTATGCACACATCATGAGCTATGTACGAGTGTACATAAATACTGTACGGCATGATGGCATACGGGTCTTTACCATATTACTTAACTTATGTCACATGAAAAGTATCGCTTTAGGATGTGGTAGTGTATCAAGAGGTCTTGTTAAAGATCGTTTGTGTTGTATTTTTATGCGATAGTTTATTACTACATTGTAAGAGTCCATACCGTAATACTGTTAATATTAGACTAGTTACTACACAGCATGCACAGCTGTTAAACACAACCATGCTATTCTTTACTGTATGTTGCATGCATCTTAGCACTCCATTCTCCACTACAAGCCCTACTAACCTGTACGGTCTTACTTTAGCGACATGTTCTTCTGCGACTTGCCTACTATAATATAATTTAATACTATCAGTATATTCATTCCTCGTATTATAGCCAAAACGAGACATTATGTTGCTCCGTATGGCAAGACATGTTCTATGTTCTACTACTGACTATTTTTTGCGAGTATGGTATATCATACGACACGTTTGTGTAGTCAGTACCATGTCTTACTTGACTATGGTCTATCAATTATTGAAACTGACTATGGTAGTTAGTCTTAGGGTAGTCTTAATTGGCTCAAGTGTTTTGCGTCATTGTGTTTATTGCGCTAACGATATGGAGGTCTGTTGTCTACCATGTTATAGACAATAGTAAAGTCTAAAATAATGTCGGCCCCGTTCGCTGAGGCGGCAGGCCTCATGGGCTGCTCCGTGTTGGTCTGGAGGCTCTTTATTGTAGTGATAGGATTCCGAAGCCAGTTCGCAGCATGATGGCAGGACTTTGGACATCATCGACGGTCTGGGGCGGTCTCAAGGCCGTTTCCTGCTGAGGGTTTTGTGCTCTCTTCTTCTACAATTAAATCTGGGCTGCGGCAGGTCTGATGTCGAATTGGGCATGGAGTGATGGTGAAAGAGCTGAGGGAATACTCATGATGAGGGACGTCAAGCGGCCCACGCCAGAGGCTGCTTGCTCGCAGTGAGAATGTCAGCAATGTCTAATGTTCTGTCGAGTGTTCCATGCCCCATGCTGACCAGCCCAGGTCTGCGAGTCACGATGTTTCAACGGCGAGAAGCGCTTATGTGAGGTCTCGGGCGACTCGGCCGGACAGCTTCTTGCAGTCTTGTGTTCCTTTAAAGTGAACTGTCTTTCCGATCTCAGGGGACACGCTCATCGTCCTGCACGACCACGGGTCCCAGAGCAAGAGTCACCACGACGAGGACTGAGGACTCTGAATTTTTACTTGCTTCTAGTCTTGACTTCTGCTTGCCAGGTCTAGATTGATTTGGACGTCTCTTTTGGACGAGGACTGACTCACCTGCTGCAGCCTTGGTGCTGGACTCTGTTCGTTTGCCAGGTCTGGATTTGGCGGTGTCTCCGTCACGACGAGGACCGAGAATCCTGAGGTTTTTGCTCCAAGCTTCGACTTGATCTGTCTGGCCAGGTCCAGATTAAGTTGGACGACTTCTCGGGCCGAGGACTAATTCACCCGAGCTTTTGGCTAGCTGTCCTTGATCTCTTCTTGCAGGTCTTGGCTGTTGTCTCGGTCCCAGACATCCGCGAGGAGCCCGAATCCCAGTTGTAGTTTGCCGTGTCCTTTTTCGCACTTTGGCCTTGGCATGGGCACTTGGAGCAAGTGGTTGGATCGATTGCCGCAGCATCATCAGGACTGAGTCTTAGCATTGCCTTTTCGACACGAGGCTCAGGCTTTAGGACTTTAGGACTTCACGGCAGGGTCAAAACCATGTCGTGTCACATCGCCTTTGGGATTCCTGTCTGCTCGGGGTCACATCCATAGACCGGTCCTCATCGTCTTCGCCATGTCTCGCATCAACATGGTGCCACCGCCGCCTCCACCCTCGGACGATGTCTTGTTCCGGCCGCGCGAGACTTGGACTTCCAAGAGGTCTGGTCAGGTCCAGCCAGAGATCTGGGAGGACGCCACCAAGTGCGCGGCTTGACTGCAGCGGTGTAATACCCTCGCACCAACCCTAATTTATATTAAATAATCACCTCCTGTGGTGACTTGCTTACTTAGTCGCAAGGTCGTCACCAAGCTTCGGAGCAACGCTCCTGACATTTACGCGGCGATGGTTCGGCTCGATGCCGACATAGACAGTTGGATTGCTTCTCGGGTTGCATTTAATTTTCTCTTGCTGCATTGGGCATGGAGTGATGGTGAAAGCCCAGAGCTGAGGGGATTCTCAGTCTTTTGTCTCACGAAGATGGCCGCAAGGCGGCACACGCAATTGTGTGCCGCCTGGTCATTGCCAGGCTGCTTGCTTGCAGTAAGACAGTCGCATGTCAGCAATGTCTAATTTAATGTTCTGTCCGGTGTTCCATGCCCCATGCTGACCAGCCCAGGGCCGCGTCTCACGATGTCTCAAAGGCGATAAGCGCCTATGTGAGGGAGCGGATGGAGGCCTACTCGGGCGACTCGGCCTGACGGCTTCTTGCAGTCTTTGTGTTCCTTTCAACATGAACTGTCTTTCCAATCTCAGGGGACACGCTCATCGTCCTCTACGACCACCCCCCGAGCAAGGACGGGTCTAAGGGCAAGGGCACGGGCAGCTACTATGGTGCCGGGTCTTCGACTTTCGGGGACTCCTACGGCAGCACCAGGCCCGCCTGGACTTACAACCAAAGCTACGACTGGTCTGGCGGAGGGTCTGGCTCTGGAGGCCACGGCGATGGAGGGACTGGCGATGGAGGGACTGGCGATGGAGGGTCTGGGAACAAGCGTCACCGGGAGGACTTGACCAGGCCTGCTTCCCCCAAGGCGACAGATCCGGACCCGGATCCACCAGGACCAAAGACAGAGACCCCGACAGATCCAACGACACCAGAGACCCCCAGAGGTCCGCCGCCAGGTCTTGACGAGCCAGGTCGTGACGATGACAAGTCCGAGAAGGAGGACACCACGTCCACGGACGACGGGTCTGCTGCCACGACAACCTCCGAGGACGAAGTGTCTGCAACGATGAAGAGCCATGTCGCAGCGTTGAAGAGGATGAAGGCCCAGGCCGCGTCAAGGAGGAAAAAACTGGTGAGGAAGGCCATGGAGAAGGTCGCGGAGGTCTCGGAGGAGGACGACTCGGAGACCACCAGCAACTATTACGATCCAGAGGACGTGGAAGGTCCGCCGTCTGAGAAACCGGAAGGCCCACAGGAAGAGGACATCCCGGAGGAGGGGGAAAAAAACGAGGAGGATGAGGAAGGGGAAGAAGAATCCGAGGTCGAGGACGACCCGCCTGTGGACCCTGAGGAGGAGGTCCAGGACCCTGAGGAGGAGGTCCAGGACGACGATGACGACGAAGAATGGTTGGACGATGGGCGGTCCTGGTCTTCCTGGTACGGAAAATGGTACGTCTGGGATGAGAAAAAACAGGAATGGTTGCTTGAGCAACGGCCGAAGAAGGACCAGGACAAGGGGAAGGGCAAGGGCAAGGGTGGCAAGAAAGGCTGCTAGGCTGTGCTGGAGTTTAATAGTAGAGAAAAGCAGACAGAGAGGGCGGTTCGTGTCGGATTCTTCGATCTAAGGCAAAGCACCCTCCAAATGATGATCATTTCAGACAAGGCCAGGTCTCGCAGCTGCCCGGCACACAAATTTTCAATTTTATCTGGTGTTGCAATCGACATGCCAGCGCCAACCGCTGTTGTGTTGGGTGTATTGAGGACCGGTGCCAATCTCGCCATTTTGTTGTTGCCTCCTGTCTGGCTGCGGAGGTCTAGTCACTTGCCTCTAGTAATAGCTGCTTGACCGACTCGTTCCCACTCTAGCAAGACACAAGTGCGTTTTGTTTTTATGCTGGTGATGTTAACAGCAATGGCAAGCTCAGGTGGCACCAGCACAGGACGGCAAAGGCATCCTGGATTGGCGCCGGATAATTGCGAGTCACCTGTTCTGAGCCGAGAGCTGGGCAGTGCAGTGACAAGTTGGGCGGCAGCATGACGGCCTGCGGTCGTTGAAGTGGTTTAGACAGGAGATGTTTGTCATAATATATGCTACCAATCGTGCTTGGGTCACTGGTCTAGGTCTACAAGTCTAGGTCTACAAGACTGCAGACGTTTTTCATGCTGCTCTGCCTTTTCAAAGACAGCGATCACAGTCGTTGCTGTCCTCAACCACCACAGCTCCGGCCAGCCGAGCCATGCCCAAGCCCGAAATACAAAATAGCATAAGCTTAATTAACTTATTTTACTATTAATTTGAAGTGCATAGCAGGATTTGTGACATATACTGGGCAGAGGTCCTTCAGGGCTGGGTCGTGCCTCCTGCAAGGCTGGTCTCGTGAAAAAGATGGGGGGGTCGTTATGCTAGCAAGCTCGACTGTGGTTGTGCAGGAAGTGTGAGACTGACACCACGACCTCGCCCAGGTCGCGGGCTTTTACGATGCAATTTCGTCACGGCCTTGGTCTTTGCCATCTTAGTAGCCTTCCACCGGGTTTGTTCAGGTTGCAGTCTCCTGTACTGACCCGGCAGGTGCTTTTGGGCTGCTTCAACTTCCACTACCGGTGCTTCTGGCATGGTATTCCCTTGTTGGTGCCTGATGAAGCCTCGCCATTGCATTACATTTGACTGCGTCTGTGACGGTTTAAGAACTTCAGCCGCACGGCTCCTGAAGCAGTGGGCTGGTTGGTCTCCGGTCAGGGCTTGCCATCATGGTCCGTCATATCCAAAGAAATGTGAAGATTATCTCGGGTAGCAGGGCGGCGGCTGTCAAAGCAGAATCAGGGTTCAAGGCCGAGGTCAAGGTCAAGACGAAGACCGAAGCAAAGGTCAAGACCGAGGTCTTTGACAAGATGGCTGAGGCCCCGGACGAGGGCAAGCCCGGGCAGGTCAAGAAGTACAGAAGGCTGGTCGAAAAGGAGATCGCGCACTTCGGGAGTATGACCTGCACGATGGGGAACTTCAAGCCGTTTGACAGGCAGGTCAAGTCTATCCTCGAAGAGCTGAGACCTGGGTCTAAGATCCGGATCCAGAAGGGCGCTGTAGAGAAACTGCAGGTGGCCTGTGAAGCCCTTGTGGAAAACTTCATAAAGGCCAGGCACCATGTCAGGTCACTTCCTAGCCTTCAAGTTCTCGCAGAAGCCCTGCCAGAGGACTTGCGGAGAACGCTTCTTGACCCCAAGACCAAACTCCCGGTCTTGAAGGGCAAAAGGTCTATCCCGTGAGCCGCGCCCAGGTCTTTGGGAGAACTTATCTTTTGGCTGGACATGTCTGTTGGTCTGCTAGTCAATCCTAAAGTGAAGCCTCGTCCGGCAAAGGCGGCAAAGACCTGTTTTTTGGTGTGAATCGACTGTGACTTGCAGTCTTTTCAATGATGTTATGTTTTATTCGACAGGTCGCAGGTCCTTCGTGCACTTGGTCTGTCCGGGGATATGATCGTCTCACAACATCTGCCGCGGAGCAGGGGGAAGCCGGCCAGATGCACGAAAAGGTGGCAGTGGAGCCTGTCAGATGCACTTCGCAGAGCCATAGCTGTGCTCTGACTTAAGTCAGTAACGTATTTCCAGAAGACTGAGTTATGAGTTATTATCATTATGTGTGTGCATTCTGCGTCCTAACCCGGCTGGTCTCACCTTGCCAGGTCGAAGGCCATCGTTGCGACAGGCTGGGCGGGTGTCTGTATTTAAAGTTGGCAGCTCTGCAACGTGAGGTCCGTTCATCGACCAATGGCGGTGGCCGAGAAGGCTGGTTTGGCAGTTTGTCCGTTCAGATCAGATCCTGTGCACGACTTGCATGCTGCACTCCGAGCAAGTGGTTGATTCGACTGCTGCCACCTAGAAGATCAAGGCCATGGTCGGACATGTCGCATTCATGGGTCTAAGTCTGAGGCTATCAATGCCCATGTCTAGGTCAGGTATTTAGGGACATCCATTAGAGGGCCTTCTACTTCTTCACCTCGCCCGGCTGCTGTCCCATGGCATCCGCAAAGGGTCCAGAGGTCTTCTTTTCGAACATGGTTCCTCCACCACCTGTCTCATCGGACTACCTCTATCGCCCAAGGGAGGCCGGGTCTCCTATGAGGACTGGCGAAATCGACAACCAGTGCTGGATGGACGCGGTCAAGGCTGCAAATCGACAGCAATTAAGTTTTACAAGGACAGAATCTCAGAAGCAGGTCTATTTATAGTGAGTATATTGCTGATACTGAGATGGTCTTTGCTGTGCGGGACAACGCGCCGGACCTCTACTTGGCTTTATGCCGCCTCGATCTTGACGTCGAGACGTGGGCTGCCACTTGTCTGTCATCTCTCAGGCTTCAATTCTTGTTCTGGTTTTATGATAATTTTGATATCAAAGAGATCCCTGGAACAATTCTGTGAGGCGGTCTGTGCCCTGATGTCCCACCCTCGTGGGAGGGCAGATTGCCACATGATTGTTCCCAAACTACTGTCTATCAGGACACTTGGTGGCAACGAGCTTGAGTTTTCTTTCAATGAAGCAGCTGATTCGATTGGTGCGAACCTAGGTCTTCGGCACCGGACATGAGCATGTCTATCATGGCTTTTTGCCGTGAACGCATGGATTCTTTTGCCGAAGGCCTGTCATGCTGCCTTCAGTGCAAAGTCTCCTTCGTTCATCCGAATCCAAACCTGAGGCGATGGCCGCGGTCTATGTCTTCCGACAGACAAAGGTTTCAAACCGGGGTCAGCGGCTTCACAGTTCATGTTCCTTCCTGTACCAGGACCAGGACCAGACTACTCAGAAGGCTTGTCTTCAGACCCAAAGCCTGGTCTTCCGTCTGCTCCCCTGGGCAAGGGGTCTTATAAACCCACCAAGCCTGACAAGAAGGCCAAGAAGGAGAAGGTTGAAAAGGAAAAGGAGGAACGAGCCAGCGGACCAGATGACGCCCCTGACCCGACCGCATCGTCATCATCCACAAAGACGCCGAAGTCAAAGGCCAAGCCCAAGTGCATCACGACGGAGCCTGAGGCCAAGGTCACGGTGGAGGAGGAGGACGACGAAGTTGGGGAGCAATATGTCAAATGGAAGCCACTTGGATTCGTTTCATTCCAATGTTGTCAGAAAGTTGAAGGTTCGATCATCTCGTTGCAGAAGTTGAAGGTTCGATTATGTCGTTGAAACAAGGGGGGCCTGGTACAAGTGGCAGCCCGAGAAGTCCCCAAACATCCCTGGCCAATGGATCGAGATGAAACGAGGAGTCTTGGTCTGAACTGGAGAGAGGAACATGCATTTGTCTCTCGCTTGCCTTCTGATCATCTGTCTTTGAGTCTGAGGCCCGGACTAATGTCTGGCCTCATTCTTCGTCAAGGTCTAGGTCTCCAAGCTGGAGGTCCTGGCACTTGCAAATTTGGTGGCCTGCCTTGCGTTCATCTTCAGCCACAGACACAACGAGCCTCAGTCTGCTTATAACTTGAACTATGAGGAATTGCGCGCCCTCGTCGTGCTGGATCATCGCAATGACATGGCTTCAGCCTGAAAGTGCTGGAGTTGGCAGTAGCACGCCACGGCTTGCTGTCTTTGGTCTTCCGGGCAATCCTTGGAACATCATTGTCATTAAATATCAAAATTATGAGGTCTAAGTTTCATAGCAGTCTAACAGTGGGATTGTCTAGATGACTAAGAGGCCTTGCAGCAGGTGTCATGTCTTTCATGCTACAGAAGCCGGCACCAGCCAAGTTGCCAAAAAGAATCTGCATTGCGGAGACTGCATGATGCGACATTCTTGAATTACACCTTTTGTAACAAACTTTGCATGGCCCTCTTGGTCTTGGCAGGTTCGGTACCAGCAATCGGGACTCCGGGAAGGTGCTGTCGGCCTGAGTGACCTGATCTCGATGAAAGCACACACACACACAGAAACACTCACACGCACACACACATGCCTGCCGAACGAAAGCAAATGGGGAGGTCCATCGCGGCATGGCTCGTGATGTCTTCGGGCTGTGGAAGGAGGCCCGTGTTCGCTGATAATCTTGACTAAATGCTGCAAGGGTAAGTCCTGCCTGCCATGGAAGGTCTCTCCCTTTGCTCAGGCCTTCTGTATGCTGTTGAGATCAGCTCTACTTACATTTTTCTCTTTGAAGTCCGCAACGGTTGTCCGTGCATCCGTGGCGAGGTCGAGACTTCAGGTCTTTGTCTTGGACTTGCTTCACAAGGCAGTGTCCTCAGCCAGCATGGTCTTAGGTCTTGCTGTGTTCTTTCGCACACATCCGACTACATGTGCTGCTCGAGCAACCGCATCGATCCGACATGCTTTGGGCTCCAGTTCGTCTAAGTCTAGGTCTAGCAGCCCGCGGGTCCTTAGTCAACCATGCCTGGGGGCGACAGGGAGGGACGAAAGGCCCGCAAGATTGAGCAGCGCGAGAGTGCCCGACTCTCGTCCGAGCACTTCCCTCTTTCCCCCCAATTCTAAGTGTCACTCCGAAACGATCTCTGGGTTCTCTTCAAACTACTTCATTTACAATCCCCAAACACCTTGAGAAACCGAGGTCACGATGCCACCAGCGTTGCGCAGCAGAGCCACGCAATGATGACAGCTGCCATCGAGGCCGGGTCTGCGCAGTACCAGACGGGGTGGGTGTCTTGGCATGTTTTGTCCAACTTTGTAGCGCAAGTAAGTTTTCAGATATTCTTCGTTTAGACTCTTAGTGTCTGCTTTGTGGTCTTTGGCATGTGCCGTGCACGAGTACTCAGGACTCCGGGTACGGAGTTGGTCTTCGGGAAGGAGGAGAAGAGGGCTACAGGTCTGGTATTCGGGAGGGCATCCGCCATGGCCGCCTTTACGGGGCGGATAACTTTTTCGCCAAAGGCTGGGCGAAGGGAGCTGCCGAAGCATCGGACTGGTCGGCCCCGATCTCCAGGATGATTTTTGCCCAGAAGTATGAGGAGCAGTATGGCAAGTGTGTCACGGAGGATGAAGACGAGGCCTTCATTGAGGAGCAGACTCGCGCACGCTTTGGCCCGGGCTTGTTGGGGTCTGGGTCTGGGTCTCAGCCTAGCAGCCTTGGCAAAGGCAAGGTCCAGGGCAAGGACTTCGGCAAGCAGATGAAGGGCCAAGGCAAGAACCCTGATTCCGGCACGAAGGGCAAAGGCCCGCCGGGCAAGACCTCCGAGGACAAGGGCAAGGCAGAGGGCAAAGGCCCGAACATCTGGAAGAAGGGATCCGAAGAGAAGGGCAAGGGCAAAGGCCCGGCGGGCAAGGCAGAGGACAGAGGCCTCAGCAACGAAGAGAAGGGCAAGGGCAAAGGCCCGCCGGGCAAGACCTCCGAGGAGAAGGGCAAAGCAGAGGGCAAAGGCCCGAACATCAGCAAGGGCTCCGAAGAGAAGGGCAAGGGCAAAGGCCCGCCGGGCAAGACCTCCGAGGAGAAGGGCAAGGCAGAGGACAAAGGCCTCAGCAAGGGCTCCGAAGAGAAGGGCAAGTCAGAGGGCAACGGCCAGGCCAAGATCACGACCTCCGAGGAGAAGAGCAAAGGCCAGGCCGCGATCAGCACCAACGAGGAGAAGCGCAAGGCCGACAGCATGAGCCAGCCCGACCCCGGCCAGGACAGCCCTGGACATTTTAAAGTTGTCGGGTCTTTAAGCAGGCCAAGGCCAAGGGACGAGCCAAGCCGATGCCCGCCAGGAAAATAAACAGAGATAATGATCCGGATGACTTGAATTAAAAGTTGGTACTCATTGTCATTGAAGTTAGGCAAGTCGGGTCAGCTTGGCTTCTAATCCACAAAGCTTGGGCAATGGGTCTTGATGTCCCCAGAAGTCCTTTTGGCTTCCACCTGCGAAAAACAAGCTGGGGGTGCGTGCTGTTGGTGCTTGAGCTTGACTATGCTTATGCAGTAGTGAGAGAGTTTTCGTTGAGCTCGCCCAGGTCTGGCGAGCACAATCCAATCTGGTCATGGGCTTGGTGTTTTCTTTGCCTCGCCTTCCACCATGAGCTCGCCAAGGTTTTTGGGTGTTCACGATGCAGTATGATGGCGGCATTTGGTCTTTACCTTAGATCGCATGTTTTCATGTTCGAGTCTCCTCTACGGACCTGGCATGTGCCGAGGTCTTGTGCCCATTCTTCAACCTCCACTTCCGGCACTTCCGGCATGCTTATGGTATGTTGGTGGGTCCCCTGCTGAGTGCGGTGTTTGTCGTGGATGCAGTGACGACGTATGTCGCAGTTTGTCTCGAGGACTTCCAGGTCTTGGCGCGCTGTCTGTAAACTGTCTCAGCCGTAGACTCTGCTGCCATGGCCATTTCAACTTCGGAGTTGAGCGGCTTCGCCCTGGTTTCCGGATGGTCTGAGATGGAAAGCAAACTGGGCGGCAAAGGCAAGGCCGAGATTTATGCAGAGTTCAGCCCGAGTGCCTTGCAGGCCGCCCATGGGATCCAACTCGGTTACTCATTGTCTTGTTATAACCAGCCAAATGAACTGGTCTTGTCTTGAGTATGAGCAGCCGCGTTTTCAAGTAAGCCACGCAATCAACTGTAGCAAAGCAGCGTCTTGAGTTTGACTTCCATGCAATTTGCAATACAAGTCTGTAGTTGAGCATTGCATTTCTTTCCTCCACGAGCTAATTTCTGTTGTGGCATGTCGACGCTAAGGAAGGTCTTCTAGCGGCCAAATTGTAACTAAATACATTGTCTTTTGGCAAGACACTCTGCAAAATTAGCTGTTCATGTCTCCAAACTGGGTTTACGCTGGTTTGAAGCATGTTGTATTGAACAGACAAAAACTGCTGCACTTGGCCGGTGTTCTGTGCTTGGTAGAAACATCAAACTTAGCTTTTCCACGGTCCAATTTCGCACTTTGCCAGTTGCACACCACCAAGCCATACACGTGATGCTTAAAATTGTGGCTCAACCCGAAATCTTAATTGTCTCGTACAATTGAATCATGTCTAAATCAATTGTTCCTGGCTCAAAAACTGCGTTTGCCAGGTGTTCTGTGTTTGTTAGAAATCTGCAAAATCAGCTTTTCCAGGGTCCAATTTCGCGTTTTGGCATGGTCTCACAACATGGTTCCCGGAATGCAGGACATGCATGTTGTCAGGCTTTTTCTAGCCTCCATGTCTTGGCAAGATCAGACCCTGTATCAAAACTGTATTATAAAGTAAAGCTAAACCCGAAAAACCTTACTAACCTGTCTCTTCAGAAACATACCAAAATCAGCTTTTCCTGGCTCCAAAATCGCGTTTTGACACGATTTGAGACATGGTTTGTTCTTTTCCAGCACAAAATCACATCGGCAGCTGGAGGGGCAACAAAAAGCGGTTGGCAATCCTTGCAAGTGTTCCGTGTTTGATAGAAACCTTCCAAAATCAGCTTTTCCAGGGTCCAATTTCGCATTTTGATCTGGTTCCACAACAATTGCCAAGCAATGCAAGAGCCAGGGTCAGCCATCGTAATTTCCACCCCCGATGCTTAAAATTTTGGTTAAACCCGAGATTTGAATCTTAATTGTCTCTTGCACTAGAATCACTCCAAAATCAGCTTTTCCTGTCTTCAAAATCACGTTTCGGCATGGTTCCTGGGCAATCCAAATGTTCTGTTATCGTTAGGAACGTGCAAAATCAGCTTTTCCAGGGTCCAATTTCGCATTTTGGCATGATCTCACAACATGGTTCCCGGAATACAAGACATGCACGTGGCAAGTTTTTTTAGTCTCCACGGCTTGATTGTGGTATAGCATGGCAAGACCAGACCCTGTATCAGAACTGTATTTTATACAGCTAAACCCGAAAAACCTTACTAACTTGTTTCTTCAGAAACATACCAAAATCAGCTTTTCCTGGCTCCAAAATCGCGTTTTGACACGATTTGAGACATGGTTTGTTCTTTTCCAGCACAAAATCACATCGGCAGCTGGAGGGGCAACAAAAGCGGTTGGCAATCCTTGCAAGTGTTCTGTGTTTGTTAGAACCTTCCAAAATCAGCTTTTGCAGGGTCCAATTTCGTATTTTGCTTGGTTTCACAACACCAAGCAACACACGAGATCCAGGGTCCGCCATCGTAATTTCCAACCTCCGCTATCCGACTCTGGCATGGAACCCAAGCTGCTTATTGATGCTTAATTTGTGGCTAAACCCGAAACCGTAAGTGTCTCTTGGGCCAGTTAGCACTGGAATCAATCCAAGACAGCTTCTCTCAAAAGGGAATTGTAGAGGTCGTTGGAATGGTCTGCAGGTTTTGGGGTTTCTAGTTCAAGAAAGGTAATGGCTTTTCATGTTCTTTGCAGGCTATCTGGCTCCGATCCAGAAGCGCGACGGCCAGGGCTCTGCAGATGAGGTGGTCTGAGCCCATGGATGTATTCAACCCCATGCCGACAAAGAGGCCCAAGACTGACGTCTTTGTGGCCAACGTCGCTCGTGACTATATCCTTCTGGAGGGCTTTCTTAACGGGACTCAGGACAAGGTCCAGGCCGACAAGCTCTATCTGAAGGGCAATGGAAATTTCATCATGCACAAGTTGAAGCTGAGCCGGGACTGGGACAGCGGCTGCGAGGACTTAGACTCCGCTTTTGTCGTGAAGGCCGTGCTGAATGTCTCCACACCACCGGTCGATCGCGGTGTCTTCACATTTTACAGCATCAGGGACCCGGCCTTGAATGAGCGGGTCACAAAGGCCCTTGTCAGTCGTTGCCTGGACAAAGGCCAGAGGTTTCTGGATTTCTGCATGCGCTTTACTGATCTAGGCTCCTCAGACTCAGACCAGCTGTTTGGGGTTTCCTGCAGGTTCGGTCTACGATCACGGGTTGGAGGTGGCCTTCGACGACCCAAAATGTGCTCTGCTGGCCTGGATGTCTTCCGCGGACGGGACTACAGACATCATGCTGAACGTCCACCGCTGCGACAGCTACCCGGCCGGCTGCAGCTACTTCAGCAAGAAATGGTCTCCTCTTTGCGAGCCTCAGCATCGACGGTGAATCAATAATGATAGTTCTAAGTCGAACAACGATCGAAGATTGAGCGAGAGAAGGAGAGAATGAAGCATGACGGAGAGTCCTAAGGGGAAACTAAGCCTGTAAACCTAAACCATCGGACGACGAGATGGAGGCGGCCCGACTAGTGAACGAATAGGTATCTGCACCTAGAAGTTGAAGGGAGATGAGGTAATGAATACCAAAATTTCGATACCAACTGCAGTAGGATTTACATGTTTAGTTGAAAAATTACAAGTAATGTAATGCAATCTCTCTCTCCAAGGACTTCTGGGTCGGACCGGTCTCGAGACAGTCCGGGACTACGGTCGTGGTGAAGGCCGAGGTCTGTCTAAACGTCTTGTCTCGGATTCCGTTGAAGCAGCACATTGCCAAAATGAACGTGGACCACTTTGCCAAAGCGGTCTCGGAGTTAGACCGCGACTTGGTCATGTTGGAGGAACAGGCCCGGCTCACGAAGGAGCAGAAGAGGATCGCGACGGACGGTCTGAGGGCTGCGGAAGGTCACTTGCAGACACATGCGAAGCTGGCCCAGGTCAATGAAGCCCTTGAGCAGCTGCCGCCGGCTGAATCGTCTCCGGCAGCCGATGGCCTAGCAGTCTAAGTCTGTCCAGGACCCAGGACTTCAAGTTAAGTCTGCCTCGAGTTTAAGGGCCAGGACTCAGGACATAAGTCATGTCTGGGTCAGATATTTGAATCGGAGTGCACCAGGCCACCGGACATGACAGGTCTTAGAAATCCACAGATATACCATGCTGGGAATCTAAAGTAACTTAAGGGTCTTAGTCTTAGTATTATTGTTGAAGGTTGGGTTGGTCTGGCACAGTTTTACATTGACATTGCAAGGGACATCGGTTCTCCTTGTCTTTTAAGACTTGCGTGCATCATTATCTTCGGTGCCAAAATGGGCAGGTGCAGCTTTTCTCAAATTCAAACTGTTTCGCCGTCGCCCGTGTGCCGCTGCCAGGTCTCGGACAGAAACATCTCCATGGGACGTCATGGCATTCCAGGATGACAGAAGGCCTAGCTGCTGTTACATGATTTGCTCGACTCTGCAGTGCGGCTGTCAATGTTGAAACGTGATGGCAGGGCTTAGTGTGGGGCGAATTTAGTGAACGTCAGCACCCAAGCTGCTGTGATACAATGCTATTGTTACAGGTCTGCATAGACATTATGTTGCAGTGTCCGACTTCAACGGCCAGGGGCTCGAGTTCTGCAGTGCCTGTGTCGGATGATTCCTGGTTCAACGGTCTGAACCCAATGATCGGTCAGGCCGCCTTCTGCCTGTCCAAGCTGCCGAGAGATGTCCTGGGATCAGTCAGACACTCGGAAACAGGATTCGGATTTATGACACCCTTGCAGGGTTGGCCTGCAGGGAGTTTGGTCTTAGGTCTTTATGAGATTTGGTGATTGTTTGTTCAGCAGGGAGTACGGCTTGGATGGGATCGGATTAAAGACATTAGGCCTCCCCTAGCCCCACAGTTGCTTCATCCTGGGCAAGAAGGAGACAGTCAAGGGATGCAAACCGACGGTTTGGTTCTGATTTCTATCTATGACTATAAGTGAATGTATTGGGCCCTTCCAAGAGAGAATCTCGTCACCGACTGGCATACGCACAAGCAAAGGCCGCGCATGAATCCAGGAACCCTACACTATTTCATTGAGGCCTCTAATTCAGATCGGTATCAAGGACCTTCAGATATAAGAGTTCTGTCTCCTGTAGGGTTGTTCCGTACTAGAATTGCATCTCCCCACTTTCCCCCACTTTCAGCCGCGACTGCGAGCAAGCAGCCTCGCTGTGACCGAGCGGCAGACTATGGCGTGGGCCTCTTGACGACCCTCATCATGGGAGCGAAAACTGAGTGTTCACTCAGCTCTGGTTCCGTTGTGGTGAACTCCGGGCCCATGGTGGGCATTATCATGACAACCAAGTTCACCAAGAACTTGTGGTTTGTGAAAGGGCTTTCACCATCACTCCATTGCCCTTCTGGGAAGACAGGACCAGGCTTCTCCTCAGACCATCCGCGGAACTCCGGGTGGACGAAAGCGATGGCCTGGAAGCGACGGTCCGCATCGACAGCAGTCCGCCTTCAAGTTCAAGAGTCTGCAAGACTCCGAGCACGCCAGCCCCGGCGAGGCCGTCTTCATGAACGCAGATGCGGACTTCGACGGCTCTGACAATGGCCACCGTGCCATTTCGACCTCGACATTGCCGAGCCTTGTTCTTGCTCTTTCCTTCTCTGCTGCCCTGCTGTGCTGCTCTGCTCATGCTCCCCATTAGTTCTGCCTTCTCAGGTATGGTTTGGACTCCAGGGTTTTACGGTTTAGGTCCACTTAAGATCCCGAACCCGTCACACCATCATGGAATCACAGTGAATCACAGCAGCAGATAAGCACTAAGAGTTGAATGTCATCTCGTTCCATCATTTCTGGTTTCCCTAGGCTGGCGCCGCTTGCCCTGCTTCTTCTGCTGCTTCCCGTCTCGACTCCTGCTGGGCTGGAGATCTGTGAGGCCCTAAGACCATCTAAGCACCAACAAGAATACTAACATGATCCCAAGTAAGACACATTGGTCATTCCCCAGAAATTTCGGTAGGCTAAATATTAAACCCTGCCAATACACTTAAACCCTGCCAATACCCTTAGACCCTAAGCCCGGAAGCCAAGCGAAAAGACACCCTATTAAACCAACCCTAAGAGTAATTAAACAGTGGGGTTTAGGGCCAAGCACAGGCTACTTTTAGAGCAAATACAAAACACACCTGAACTCCCAACATTAAACCCGGAAGAATGGTTTGGGTTTAGGCTGCACAAACCAGACTTAATAATAACGGTAAAGCAAAATTATCCTTACTAAACATGAAACCCCGAACCCAGTACTTTCGGGTTTAGCCTTTCAGATTTCGGCTTTGGGAATTTCAATTCAGGTTCCGTGTGGTCTGGGCATTTTGTCTGACTGCCCAGGTCTGGTAATGGCAGGACGTAGCTGGAACGCGGGCGCCTTGATGTGTTTTCTGCTGCATTGCTGGCTTTGCATGGGTGTTTAAAGTTTAAACCGGGGGTGCTGATCTTCAAACCACAGACTTTAACATGGCTGCTCAGTAATCATGCCACTAGTCTTTGTGCAGCATTTTCGGTTTGGGACGGTGGTCTTGTACGATGTATGATTATAGTCCAGAATTGCCGGCTTAAAGCTAGGCTAAGCCAGTTTCGGAATTCGGAGGTTCGCGTTTTCAAGGGTTGACAGATTCGCAGATTAGTAGTTACTTATTGAGGCTTCAAACCGGCGGCTGGGGTTGCAGGGTCCCTACTAATCTGTGGCCTTCAGGGCTTGTAGGTCTACCTTCAGTCGACAAAGCCCGCAGATAGATACAGACATAGTTACTTACTTTCCGGGTTTCAGGGCATGGCGTGCAGGGTCTTTAGGGTCTCTAGTAGTTTTCGTCCTCGAGGCTTCTTCTGGGTTCCTGGGTTACTTACTTTCCGGGTTGCAGGGCATGGCGGGCAGGGTTTTTTGGGTCTCTAGTAGTTTCCGGCCTCGAGGCTTCTTCAGGGTTCCTGGGTCGCAAGGGACAGTGCAGGTGTTCTCGTGCTCACGAGTTTGCAGTTGGGTCCAGGGTAGTCTCAGGGCTTCTCAAAGCTTGCAGGGCAGTGTAGGCAGATGTGCAGCTACGGGCAGATTCGGACTGTTGCTGTGGTCTGAGGCGGTCGGCAAAGGTAATTTTTTTGGATTTCTATCATAAATTACCTCAGCGTTTTTATAAAAACGCTGAGGTAATTTTTACAGATATTAACATAAATTACCTTTTTTGGGTTTTTTGTTGTAAAAAGGTAATTTATGTTGATATCCATAAAAATTACCTCAGCGTTTTTATAAAAACGCTGAGGTAATTTTAAATGCCTAGATCTAAGGGGCTGGCTTCTAAAATGCTTAACTGGAAGCATTCCGAGCCTGGCAAGCTGCCAGAAGCCTTGACTGGAGCCTATCCCTGCCAAAGGCTACCGGGGACCTGGGTGCTGGCTGCTGCAGCATCGCCTGAGCCTCAGCAGGTGCTTGGAGCCTGCCGTAGAGCTGTGCAGTTTTGGGGGGCCCTGTTGCAGTGCACGCTGCAGCCGAGCAGAACTTAACCATTGATTCGCAATACTACTGCTCAAGGACGCTCTTGTCTTGGTCTAGCAGTTAGTAGTCTTTCTTGGTTTGGTCTGGACACGGACAGTCTAAGCCATGCCTTCTCCGAACTTGGCTGCTGAGCTGGCTTCCGCAGTATCGAAACCTCACACTGTGTCCGCTCTGCAGATTGTGCAGCTTCTGGTTCCTGAGGCCTTGGGCTTGTTGCCAGAATCTGCATTGGGTTGGTCGCCTTAGAGAATCAATGAACTTTGCAGCAAGCCTTTCCAGCACCTCTCCTTTGCTGCAGGTCAAGATCCGTCTGAGGACATGGCTGGTTGAGAAGGACTTGCTGAAGAGCACGGTCTCTGACATCTGCCATGCTCCACCGCTGACTTTGCCAGCAGCCAGCCAGGGCGAATCCCCTCAAAAGAAGGCCAGGGTCCACTCTTACAAGGAGATGTTTAACGGTGGCAACTGTGTTCGGAGCCTTCAGAGGTCCAAGGTCTACGAGGCCGGTGGCTCCATTTTGTGGATGTCTCCTTTTCCGGCTCCACCGGAAGGCAAATCCCAGGAGTATGGGTCTGTGATCAAGCCCTCGGACTTCACGTATTCGCAGATGGTCGAGGCGCAAAGTCTGTTTCAGGCCAGTGATGTCTACCACGATGGGCGCATCTTGTACCCGAATGTGATTCAGTGCATGGTCTCGGTCATTGACCCATTGCTGGGCAAGGTCAAGGACTTTCCACAGACTTTGTCTCTCATCAGCGGCCACTTGCCACTCTATGCCTGGTGGCTTTCGGTCTACGAGGCCCTCCAGGAAAGCGCTGATGATCGATTGCTTCGTCTCTGGCAGGCCGGTCTCACAGCCACCATTCAGATACATCTGGTGGACTCGGACGGCCAGCTTGCTCGTCTATGCATTGCTTCCTCTGAAGCGCTGAGAAATTTGCAGGCCAGCAACGACAGCTTGATGGCTTTCTGCGAGAGGCTGGTGGTCTTGACAAAGTCTTACAAAGTGCAGAAACAGCAGGATGTCTTGGACCGTCTCAAGAAGGACGGGGTCTTGTTCCAGGGCAGGGCAATCAACAAGAATGTCTTGGTGGCAGCCGAATCCATTCAGCGGCACATGTCGCCAGAGGCACGGCAAACCCTGGTCTACCTGTCTTCCAAGTATGGGACGTCGGTCTTGACCGAGCAGGTTGGCAAACTCTACAAGATCATTTTGATGATCAGCCGACTCTCGTCGAGCCGACTTCCCGGGGAGAACACCGCCAATATCTTGAGTCTGGTCTTGTCGCAGATCGCGAATGCCTTGGACTTGGAGATCCTGAAGACCTCCCAGCTAACGGGCGAAGGTCTCACTGGCAAGGAGGGCAAGGACGCACAAAACATCACCAATGCGGATGATGTGCCGATCGTCTCGCTTTGTCTGACCCAGATTAGCGTTGCTTTCAATGCGAACCAGAGTCTGGGGCTTCTGGACGATTGCCCCAAATCGGTCAAGGAGGCTTTGAGCAGACTGCTGGACCCGCAGAAGTTCCGCTTGGAGCTGGACTTGTCTTTCGCAAGCGTGCAGAGCTCAGGGCTGGCTGCTACATGTGAAAACGAGTTCATGTTATGACAGATAGGCAGGACAGTCTTCCTCATTGTTGGTTTTGAGTTGTTCAGGACCCACCGGCCACTACCTATGACGAGGCCTCCCACATGACTTTGGACCGGGTCAAGGAATCGCTGAAAGACGTCACATACACCGGACAGAAGGCCAACTTCGACCCCTTGGTGGACTGGGCCTTTTCGCTGGCAGACGGCCAGCTGATGAGCAACTGAGTCGGGCATTTTTATGACGATAATCTCAGGATTGTTTGTGTTCATTGTCAACTTGAATTGAAGAGAGCCTCCAACCTAGGCAGCCTCAGAAAGTTGTCTCTTGAGAGCGACATCAGCAAGGCATTGGTCTCTGGGGACTTGGAGGTGGCCAAGGAACTGCGTGAGGCCATGAAGGTCTTTGAACAGGTCGCAAGCGACACCCCAGCGCCAGCCATGAGCTGGCAGCAGCTGATGGAGATCGGGCACGACACAGAGCAGGATGCCGATCTCAGGAAGATGTTCAAGAAGCAAGAGCGCGAGGAGTGTGGAATTAGTGCGTCAGCATGTGAGCAGTTTTGTTTGGCTGTTATCTTTAAGTAGTTTTTTAAAAATCTGACCAGGAGGTCTGGAGCAGGGCCAGCACAGTCCGGAAGAGTCTGGTCTCTTACTCGTCTTTGACGAACTGGAAACGGTCTTCCCTGGATGCAGCCTACAAAGCGTCGCCTTGTGTCTCCTTCACTGGGGAGATGAACAAAAAGTTTATGCTCTTCCATCTTGCTGCGGACCTCTGCTTCGAGGGCGAAAAGGGCTGGTCTGGACCGGCGAAGTGTAAGGCCTCCCCCATGTTGGACCTTTTCAAGGACAAGCTGGCCTTTGTAAGTGAGGTCTCGGGCAACAAGATGAGTCTGGTCTTTGGCGGAAGGTCTCGCGACGTCCGCAGGTTGTCCCTCGGAGAATCAGAATATATTAAGGCTAAGGCATTTCTTTTGGCCTCCTGGTATTAGTTGGTCCTTTGATACTATGTTTACAACATGCAAGCAGGATTGTTCCTGTTTTGAACTTAACACAGTAGTTGGGGCTGCCTTTTGAAGGGGAAGTTTGTACGACACATTCTAGGAGGTGAAACCAACGAAAAAATATCATCCAGGGCTTTGAGGTCTGGGATGTTGTGAGGGCAGTGACTTTCACAAGGGTCAGTTCTCCAGGCCCCGTCAGGGCTTGATGTTTCAGCTTGTGCTTGGGAGTTCGTAGTTATGTAATGCATTCTGATCCTGGTCTGAGATACCCAGGATTGAGGACACCACGGACTCGAAGGAGACGGTCGAGTTGTCTATCACCTATTCCGGAAAGTTCCACAAGACACATTCCAGACGAGTCTTCGGGTCTCAGAAAAACCACGAAATCGCGGTGATGATCTTGGGCCCACAGCGGATCCGTCTTCAGTCTCAGGCCCGCGAGGACCCGGATGGGGCTGCGGTTGAGTTTGAGCTTACTTCGGTTAAATTATGATATTTAATTACTACTAACTTGCCCCAGGACGACTACAGGATCCAGGGCGAGGACAGCACGGCCTACACGTCGTATGTCAAGGTGCCGTACCCCGAGACTGAGGGTCTCCCGCGAGTCCCCTTCAAGGTCAAGGCCAAAGTCTTGGGCTTGGACTTGCCTAGGGACGAAGACAAGTCACCTGGCAGCCTGAATCACAGGAGAGATGAGGTCTGAAAGGGGAAGGTCTCCCGAGTCTTTTGGTGTTCCTTTCTTTGCAACCCAGGTGGCCCAAGGACTGGTCTTTCGGCGAGAACGTTCCGATGTTCTGGTCTGAGACGAAGTGCTCTGGGCTTTACGAGGCCATCTTGGACAATTACCAGATCGCCATGGTCTGTGACCTGTCTCCTTCGTCGGCCCTAACGGCGGCCTGTCTCTCGAGAAACATCAGGTATCATGGTCTAACATTGTCTGATCAGCACACGGAGTTTCTTGAGAGACTGTCGGATCGAGAAGCCATCCGCCACATCTGTTGCAAAGAGCACCCTCTCTGGCAGGAGGACCTTGCAGGTCTCCTCAACAGCCATTTCCCGACGGAGGCCAACCCGGTCTCGTCTGGGAAGAATCAGGCTAATCCGGCCACGCCGCCGGAGTGAGGTCTTAGGTCTTGATGCTATCCCAAGATCTAACTGCTCAGCCGGGAAGTGTGCCGCATGTGCTCGTTCTAGCCTCTGGACTCTGGTCTCTGCAGGGTCATGGTCTTGTCGGACCGGGCCACCCCCAGCAGAATGATTCATAGCTTCGGGCCATCATTTGGGCTTTCAATGTTTAAACACTATACTTCAATCCACTTTCGGTGTTTGCAACTTGCTTCGTGGTCTTTGGTCTGCAAGGCAAATTTTGATGTGTGCCACCGAGGGCACCGATGTACGAGCAGCCCTGGAGGTCTGGTCTCCTCAAAGTTCTCTTTTTAATGACTGGTCCACCTGGCAGAGACATCAATTATTGATAGCTTTTGGCCATTTGGGCTTTCCAATCTTTTGGTCCTTCTAGTGTGTGCATCCGTCGCTAGCCTGCTCGGGTGGACCGAGGCTGGGTCTAAGATTGGCGTGCCACTGGGACACAGTCCTCAGTTTTCCTTTAGCAGCACGGTACCACTGGCCAAGCACATGTCTGCGACAGGTCTGGGCTGAAGCATAATATTAATTGGAATGGCTTAGGGCGCTATCAGACTGTCTCGGTGGACCACGCTGCAGACTGACAGCTTCATTCGATTGTCTGATGGACCAGTGAGAAGGACCCATGCAAAACAACGTATGCTTTGCGATTGTATGCATTTTCCTATTCGATCCAAGAGCTCACGGGTCTGAGTCTCTGACTGCCATGTTGCCCAGGTCAGAATGTCACTGGCCAATGTCGTGCCGGGGCAGGCGCAGCTGCTTGCCTTTGGTTTGATAATAAATAAAAAGTATATACGTACATATGCAGATATATAACTTATTTAATACATATATGTATATATATATATATATATAATAATATGTAATACATACACAGTCGTTCTTGTCGTGGGGTCCATTCCGGTCAAGGATCGAACCTGAGGTCTCAGTCTAGATTGACATTTGCAAGACATTATTATTATTGAAGGGAGGCAGGCAATGCATCAGCACCAAAGCCGAGGTCTGCAACCAGAACAGTGAGCTTCTTTGCCGGGAGGTCTGGACCCAGGCCAGCAAGTGTCTTGTTCGTTTTGGAAATTCGTAGTCAGCAGTAGCAGTAGTAGGCGTCCAGGTAGCAGTAAGAAATTAAAGCAGTCGTAGTTAGTAGTCCTCGTCATGGTCAGTAGTAGTAACAGTAGACCTTTGGAACATTTTTTATTTCATGGGGTCTCTGTGGGTTTCAACAACTCGCCAATAGTTGTATATGTTTGAAAGGGTCTGTGGGTCTCAACTCGCCAATAGTTGTATATGCTTGAAAGGGTCTGTGGGTCTCAACTCGCCAATAGTTGTATATGTTTGAAAGGGTCTGTGGGTCTCAACTCGCCAATAGTTGTAAAGGTTTGAAAGGGTCTGTGGGTCTCAACTCGCCAATAGCTGTATATGTTTGAAAGGGTCTGTGGGTCTCAACTCGCCAATAGCTGTCTATGTTCGAGGGATGTCACCAAACGAACTTTCCACAACAACCTTCAACATATCATTGACTTCGTTTCGTGAGCAATCCCAGGTTCATGTCATGTCTGTCCTTAGGAGCCGCTTTGGATTTGTTCACAGGTCTTTGGGTTTAGGAAGGTTGTGCTTGTTCTTTCAGAAGGTCTGAACTTCTTCGCAGGTCGTTGGATATGCGGGGTTTGGGATTCACGGCAAAGGTCTTGGGGTCTTTTTATTTTGGTCTGCACAGTAGTAGTAGTCCTCGTGTAGCAGGAAGCAAGAGTACCAGTAATTGTATTACTGGCAGTATTAGGAATAGTAGTATTTAGTAGTAGGTGCACTAAGGTAGAAGTAATCATAGCAGCGGTAGAAAAAATGGTACTGAAATATTAGTATTAGTGGCAGTATTTGATGTTGTTGTTGTTGTCATGCACAATCGTAGTAGCAGTAGCAGTAAATAGCAGTAATACTAGTAGTTGCAGTAGTTACTAGTATATACGAGGAGGAGGAGGAGGAGGAGGTATAGTAGTGGTAGTACTTATAGGTAATACTCGGTCACTTACTGATAGACTGATAGTCTTCGTACTGGCTTTCCGGCTCCTTTTCTGGTTTTGGTAGCGGTAGTGGTAGCAGTATGTGACTGTGAACACATTGATTGAGTAGCAGTAGCAGCAGCAGCAGTAGGAGTAGTAGTAGTAGGAGTAGTAGTAGTAGTAGTAGTAGTAGTCGTAGTAGTAGTAGTAGTAGCAGCAGTAGCAGTAGCAGTAGCAGTAGCAGTAGCAGCAGTAGTAGTAGTAGTAGTAGTAGTAGTGGTGGTATTCGTAGTAGCTGTTTCTGTTGTCTAGTAGTTGTTGTGCTGGTAGGGGCAAGACACACGGGATATCCCGCAAACACTTCAACATGATGTCTGCAGCCGTCTCTTCAGCCAAGGCCAGGTCTTATAGCCAAGGCCAGGTCTTGTAGCCAAGGCCAGGTCTTACAGCCAAGGCCAGGTCTTATCGCTGAACAAGCGCCTGCAGGTCATGGCCGTGTCTTTCGAAGGGGGTCGTGACGACCTAGAGATGCTCCTGATCAAAGGACGGGTCGGTCTTCCGCCAAAAATGATCCGTCA
>CAJNDT010004946.1:363308-513926 GCA_905221615.1 Symbiodinium sp. CCMP2592 | reverse complement strand
TTCCGGGTTGCAGGGCATGGCGGGCAGGGTTTTTTGGGTCTCTAGTAGTTTCCGGCCTCGAGGCTTCTTCAGGGTTCCTGGGTCGCAAGGGACAGTGCAGGTGTTCTCGTGCTCACGAGTTTGCAGTTGGGTCCAGGGTAGTCTCAGGGCTTCTCAAAGCTTGCAGGGCAGTGTAGGCAGATGTGCAGCTACGGGCAGATTCGGACTGTTGCTGTGGTCTGAGGCGGTCGGCAAAGGTAATTTTTTTGGATTTCTATCATAAATTACCTCAGCGTTTTTATAAAAACGCTGAGGTAATTTTTACAGATATTAACATAAATTACCTTTTTTGGGTTTTTTGTTGTAAAAAGGTAATTTATGTTGATATCCATAAAAATTACCTCAGCGTTTTTATAAAAACGCTGAGGTAATTTTAAATGCCTAGATCTAAGGGGCTGGCTTCTAAAATGCTTAACTGGAAGCATTCCGAGCCTGGCAAGCTGCCAGAAGCCTTGACTGGAGCCTATCCCTGCCAAAGGCTACCGGGGACCTGGGTGCTGGCTGCTGCAGCATCGCCTGAGCCTCAGCAGGTGCTTGGAGCCTGCCGTAGAGCTGTGCAGTTTTGGGGGGCCCTGTTGCAGTGCACGCTGCAGCCGAGCAGAACTTAACCATTGATTCGCAATACTACTGCTCAAGGACGCTCTTGTCTTGGTCTAGCAGTTAGTAGTCTTTCTTGGTTTGGTCTGGACACGGACAGTCTAAGCCATGCCTTCTCCGAACTTGGCTGCTGAGCTGGCTTCCGCAGTATCGAAACCTCACACTGTGTCCGCTCTGCAGATTGTGCAGCTTCTGGTTCCTGAGGCCTTGGGCTTGTTGCCAGAATCTGCATTGGGTTGGTCGCCTTAGAGAATCAATGAACTTTGCAGCAAGCCTTTCCAGCACCTCTCCTTTGCTGCAGGTCAAGATCCGTCTGAGGACATGGCTGGTTGAGAAGGACTTGCTGAAGAGCACGGTCTCTGACATCTGCCATGCTCCACCGCTGACTTTGCCAGCAGCCAGCCAGGGCGAATCCCCTCAAAAGAAGGCCAGGGTCCACTCTTACAAGGAGATGTTTAACGGTGGCAACTGTGTTCGGAGCCTTCAGAGGTCCAAGGTCTACGAGGCCGGTGGCTCCATTTTGTGGATGTCTCCTTTTCCGGCTCCACCGGAAGGCAAATCCCAGGAGTATGGGTCTGTGATCACGCCCTCGGACTTCACGTATTCGCAGATGGTCGAGGCGCAAAGTCTGTTTCAGGCCAGTGATGTCTACCACGATGGGCGCATCTTGTACCCGAATGTGATTCAGTGCATGGTCTCGGTCATTGACCCATTGCTGGGCAAGGTCAAGGACTTTCCACAGAGTTTGTCTCTCATCAGCGGCCACTTGCCACTCTATGCCTGGTGGCTTTCGGTCTACGAGGCCCTCCAGGAAAGCGCTGATGATCGATTGCTTCGTCTCTGGCAGGCCGGTCTCACAGCCACCATTCAGATACATCTGGTGGACTCGGACGGCCAGCTTGCTCGTCTATGCATTGCTTCCTCTGAAGCGCTGAGAAATTTGCAGGCCAGCAACGACAGCTTGATGGCTTTCTGCGAGAGGCTGGTGGTCTTGACAAAGTCTTACAAAGTGCAGAAACAGCAGGATGTCTTGGACCGTCTCAAGAAGGACGGGGTCTTGTTCCAGGGCAGGGCAATCAACAAGAATGTCTTGGTGGCAGCCGAATCCATTCAGCGGCACATGTCGCCAGAGGCACGGCAAACCCTGGTCTACCTGTCTTCCAAGTATGGGACGTCGGTCTTGACCGAGCAGGTTGGCAAACTCTACAAGATCATTTTGATGATCAGCCGACTCACGTCGAGCCGACTTCCCGGGGAGAACACCGCCAATATCTTGAGTCTGGTCTTGTCGCAGATCGCGAATGCCTTGGACTTGGAGATCCTGAAGACCTCCCAGCTAACGGGCGAAGGTCTCACTGGCAAGGAGGGCAAGGACGCACAAAACATCACCAATGCGGATGATGTGCCGATCGTCTCGCTTTGTCTGACCCAGATTAGCGTTGCTTTCAATGCGAACCAGAGTCTGGGGCTTCTGGACGATTGCCCCAAATCGGTCAAGGAGGCTTTGAGCAGACTGCTGGACCCGCAGAAGTTCCGCTTGGAGCTGGACTTGTCTTTCGCAAGCGTGCAGAGCTCAGGGCTGGCTGCTACATGTGAAAACGAGTTCATGTTATGACAGATAGGCAGGACAGTCTTCCTCATTGTTGGTTTTGAGTTGTTCAGGACCCACCGGCCACTACCTATGACGAGGCCTCCCACATGACTTTGGACCGGGTCAAGGAATCGCTGAAAGACGTCACATACACCGGACAGAAGGCCAACTTCGACCCCTTGGTGGACTGGGCCTTTTCGCTGGCAGACGGCCAGCTGATGAGCAACTGAGTCGGGCATTTTTATGACGATAATCTCAGGATTGTTTGTGTTCATTGTCAACTTGAATTGAAGAGAGCCTCCAACCTAGGCAGCCTCAGAAAGTTGTCTCTTGAGAGCGACATCAGCAAGGCATTGGTCTCTGGGGACTTGGAGGTGGCCAAGGAACTGCGTGAGGCCATGAAGGTCTTTGAACAGGTCGCAAGCGACACCCCAGCGCCAGCCATGAGCTGGCAGCAGCTGATGGAGATCGGGCACGACACAGAGCAGGATGCCGATCTCAGGAAGATGTTCAAGAAGCAAGAGCGCGAGGAGTGTGGAATTAGTGCGTCAGCATGTGAGCAGTTTTGTTTGGCTGTTATCTTTAAGTAGTTTTTTAAAAATCTGACCAGGAGGTCTGGAGCAGGGCCAGCACAGTCCGGAAGAGTCTGGTCTCTTACTCGTCTTTGACGAACTGGAAACGGTCTTCCCTGGATGCAGCCTACAAAGCGTCGCCTTGTGTCTCCTTCACTGGGGAGATGAACAAAAAGTTTATGCTCTTCCATCTTGCTGCGGACCTCTGCTTCGAGGGCGAAAAGGGCTGGTCTGGACCGGCGAAGTGTAAGGCCTCCCCCATGTTGGACCTTTTCAAGGACAAGCTGGCCTTTGTAAGTGAGGTCTCGGGCAACAAGATGAGTCTGGTCTTTGACGGAAGGTCTCGCGACGTCCGCAGGTTGTCCCTCGGAGAATCAGAATATATTAAGGCTAAGGCATTTCTTTTGGCCTCCTGGTATTAGTTGGTCCTTTGATACTATGTTTACAACATGCAAGCAGGATTGTTCCTGTTTTGAACTTAACACAGTAGTTGGGGCTGCCTTTTGAAGGGGAAGTTTGTACGACACATTCTAGGAGGTGAAACCAACGAAAAAATATCATCCAGGGCTTTGAGGTCTGGGATGTTGTGAGGGCAGTGACTTTCACAAGGGTCAGTTCTCCAGGCCCCGTCAGGGCTTGATGTTTCAGCTTGTGCTTGGGAGTTCGTAGTTATGTAATGCATTCTGATCCTGGTCTGAGATACCCAGGATTGAGGACACCACGGACTCGAAGGAGACGGTCGAGTTGTCTATCACCTATTCCGGAAAGTTCCACAAGACACATTCCAGACGAGTCTTCGGGTCTCAGAAAAACCACGAAATCGCGGTGATGATCTTGGGCCCACAGCGGATCCGTCTTCAGTCTCAGGCCCGCGAGGACCCGGATGGGGCTGCGGTTGAGTTTGAGCTTACTTCGGTTAAATTATGATATTTAATTACTACTAACTTGCCCCAGGACGACTACAGGATCCAGGGCGAGGACAGCACGGCCTACACGTCGTATGTCAAGGTGCCGTACCCCGAGACTGAGGGGCTCCCGCGAGTCCCCTTCAAGGTCAAGGCCAAAGTCTTGGGCTTGGACTTGCCTAGGGACGAAGACAAGTCACCTGGCAGCCTGAATCACAGGAGAGATGAGGTCTGAAAGGGGAAGGTCTCCCGAGTCTTTTGGTGTTCCTTTCTTTGCAACCCAGGTGGCCCAAGGACTGGTCTTTCGGCGAGAACGTTCCGATGTTCTGGTCTGAGACGAAGTGCTCTGGGCTTTACGAGGCCATCTTGGACAATTACCAGATCGCCATGGTCTGTGACCTGTCTCCTTCGTCGGCCCTAGGCGGCCTGTCTCTCGAGAAACATCAGGTATCATGGTCTAACATTGTCTGATCAGCACACGGAGTTTCTTGAGAGACTGTCGGATCGAGAAGCCATCCGCCACATCTGTTGCAAAGAGCACCCTCTCTGGCAGGAGGACCTTGCAGGTCTCCTCAACAGCCATTTCCCGACGGAGGCCAACCCGGTCTCGTCTGGGAAGAATCAGGCTAATCCGGCCACGCCGCCGGAGTGAGGTCTTAGGTCTTGATGCTATCCCAAGATCTAACTGCTCAGCCGGGAAGTGTGCCGCATGTGCTCGTTCTAGCCTCTGGACTCTGGTCTCTGCAGGGTCATGGTCTTGTCGGACCGGGCCACCCCCAGCAGAATGATTCATAGCTTCGGGCCATCATTTGGGCTTTCAATGTTTAAACACTATACTTCAATCCACTTTCGGTGTTTGCAACTTGCTTCGTGGTCTTTGGTCTGCAAGGCAAATTTTGATGTGTGCCACCGAGGGCACCGATGTACGAGCAGCCCTGGAGGTCTGGTCTCCTCAAAGTTCTCTTTTTAATGACTGGTCCACCTGGCAGAGACATCAATTATTGATAGCTTTTGGCCATTTGGGCTTTCCAATCTTTTGGTCCTTCTAGTGTGTGCATCCGTCGCTAGCCTGCTCGGGTGGACCGAGGCTGGGTCTAAGATTGGCGTGCCACTGGGACACAGTCCTCAGTTTTCCTTTAGCAGCACGGTACCACTGGCCAAGCACATGTCTGCGACAGGTCTGGGCTGAAGCATAATATTAATTGGAATGGCTTAGGGCGCTATCAGACTGTCTCGGTGGACCACGCTGCAGACTGACAGCTTCATTCGATTGTCTGATGGACCAGTGAGAAGGACCCATGCAAAACAACGTATGCTTTGCGATTGTATGCATTTTCCTATTCGATCCAAGAGCTCACGGGTCTGAGTCTCTGACTGCCATGTTGCCCAGGTCAGAATGTCACTGGCCAATGTCGTGCCGGGGCAGGCGCAGCTGCTTGCCTTTGGTTTGATAATAAATAAAAAGTATATACGTACATATGCAGATATATAACTTATTTAATACATATATGTATATATATATATAATAATATGTAATACATACACAGTCGTTCTTGTCGTGGGGTCCATTCCGGTCAAGGATCGAACCTGAGGTCTCAGTCTAGATTGACATTTGCAAGACATTATTATTATTGAAGGGAGGCAGGCAATGCATCAGCACCAAAGCCGAGGTCTGCAACCAGAACAGTGAGCTTCTTTGCCGGGAGGTCTGGACCCAGGCCAGCAAGTGTCTTGTTCGTTTTGGAAATTCGTAGTCAGCAGTAGCAGTAGTAGGCGTCCAGGTAGCAGTAAGAAATTAAAGCAGTCGTAGTTAGTAGTCCTCGTCATGGTCAGTAGTAGTAACAGTAGACCTTTGGAACATTTTTTATTTCATGGGGTCTCTGTGGGTTTCAACAACTCGCCAATAGTTGTATATGTTTGAAAGGGTCTGTGGGTCTCAACTCGCCAATAGTTGTATATGCTTGAAAGGGTCTGTGGGTCTCAACTCGCCAATAGTTGTATATGTTTGAAAGGGTCTGTGGGTCTCAACTCGCCAATAGTTGTAAAGGTTTGAAAGGGTCTGTGGGTCTCAACTCGCCAATAGCTGTATATGTTTGAAAGGGTCTGTGGGTCTCAACTCGCCAATAGCTGTCTATGTTCGAGGGATGTCACCAAACGAACTTTCCACAACAACCTTCAACATATCATTGACTTCGTTTCGTGAGCAATCCCAGGTTCATGTCATGTCTGTCCTTAGGAGCCGCTTTGGATTTGTTCACAGGTCTTTGGGTTTAGGAAGGTTGTGCTTGTTCTTTCAGAAGGTCTGAACTTCTTCGCAGGTCGTTGGATATGCGGGGTTTGGGATTCACGGCAAAGGTCTTGGGGTCTTTTTATTTTGGTCTGCACAGTAGTAGTAGTCCTCGTGTAGCAGGAAGCAAGAGTACCAGTAATTGTATTACTGGCAGTATTAGGAATAGTAGTATTTAGTAGTAGGTGCACTAAGGTAGAAGTAATCATAGCAGCGGTAGAAAAAATGGTACTGAAATATTAGTATTAGTGGCAGTATTTGATGTTGTTGTTGTTGTCATGCACAATCGTAGTAGCAGTAGCAGTAAATAGCAGTAATACTAGTAGTTGCAGTAGTTACTAGTATATACGAGGAGGAGGAGGAGGAGGAGGTATAGTAGTGGTAGTACTTATAGGTAATACTCGGTCACTTACTGATAGACTGATAGTCTTCGTACTGGCTTTCCGGCTCCTTTTCTGGTTTTGGTAGCGGTAGTGGTAGCAGTATGTGACTGTGAACACATTGATTGAGTAGCAGTAGCAGCAGCAGCAGTAGGAGTAGTAGTAGTAGGAGTAGTAGTAGTAGTAGTAGTAGTAGTAGTAGTAGTCGTAGTAGTAGTAGTAGTAGCAGCAGTAGCAGTAGCAGTAGCAGTAGCAGTAGCAGCAGTAGTAGTAGTCGTAGTAGTAGTGGTGGTATTCGTAGTAGTGGTGGTATTCGTAGTAGCTGTTTCTGTTGTCTAGTAGTTGTTGTGCTGGTAGGGGCAAGACACACGGGATATCCCGCAAACACTTCAACATGATGTCTGCAGCCGCCTCTTCAGCCAAGGCCAGGTCTTATAGCCAAGGCCAGGTCTTGTAGCCAAGGCCAGGTCTTACAGCCAAGGCCAGGTCTTATCGCTGAACAAGCGCCTGCAGGTCATGGCCGTGTCTTTCGAAGGGGGTCGTGACGACCTAGAGATGCTCCTGATCAAAGGACGGGTCGGTCTTCCGCCAAAAATGATCCGTCAGATGACGGTTATTTGGTGGACAGCTTACACCACCAGTCTTCGGGAAGAGCTGCCTGGCGAGCCATTTCCAGAGTTTTTGGAGCGATACTTGTACAGGACTCAGTCCTGTCTCCAGAGGTGGTACCCCAGTGGGTCTCTCGCGTC
This sequence comes from Symbiodinium sp. CCMP2592, assembly GCA_905221615.1. Classification (NCBI taxonomy): domain Eukaryota; class Dinophyceae; order Suessiales; family Symbiodiniaceae; genus Symbiodinium; species Symbiodinium sp. CCMP2592. Next base: position 506,806 of record CAJNDT010004946.1, on the reverse strand, counting down.
TAGGTCAAAATCCTTCGAGGTCAAGTGGGTGCAGAAGGTCTTGGAGAAGATATTCCAAGTGGAAGTGGAGCCCGAGGAGGACTTACTATCAGGCTGAGACGGCGATAATTAGACTCTGTCCAGGACTTTGTCTTGGTCCGTCCAGGACTTTGTCTTGGTCTCTCACCAGGACTCACACCAGGACTCCAGGTCTTGGTCTGATTTTGGTCTTGGTCTGATTTAATTAGTCTTGGTCTGTTGCAGTGGCCGCCGACCAAAGGGGGAAAAGTAAAGGACCGGCTGGCGCACCTACTTTCAGACATGACATCTGGGAGAACGTTGAGTGCATGGTCTCTCAAAGCATGCAGCATGGTCTCTTGTCTTCCTTTGCTGCTGCTGTGGTTCGGAGGAGGCCTCGTTTCAGGGGATCGGGCGAGGCCGGCGGACTAGGGCGAGACTGAGGAGGTTTTCAAAGTTTTTTTCATGGGCTTAGAGGACTTCGGCGATTAGGTCGAGCCATGGTGGTTCGACCTCGAGAAAAACTGTCTGACAGTGTCGTGCTAAAGGACAGGCCACGCCGGCATCGTGCTGCAGATCTTCGGGCAGCCACGTCTGGGCCGAAGGTTTCGGTCTCAGTCTCTGAGGTACCCCGAAAGAAAGCAGCTCGCCAGGACGAAGATGGAATGACTGCAATGCAGAAGTTTCGTATTCGTGGCAAGACATGGCAAATGTCGGTCGGCTCTCATTCTGAGAACGGGTCTCGTACGGTCTGGCTGGAGGAGCGCTGCCGTCCAAAGTGGGGTCTTGGATGTGTACTTTGTGCGCAGATGGTTCTTCGTCTACAGCTGGACAAGGGCTCTGCAAAAATGAGGCGCAGCTACAGCACAAAATGGAGCCGTTTCGAGATTGACGGCATTGCCAGCATGCAAACGTGTGCATTCAAGAAGCACAGCCAGAGCGACCAACACATGGCCGCATGGAGGCTGTTTCGTCTTCCTGCACAGGCCCAGGTCTTCGCTACGCCCAGCTGCGATTCAGACTTGGACCTGCTGAAAGGGTCTGTTCCACAACCCAGCGACTGGCTGTCGGTATGGTCTGACACGGTCCGGGTCAACTTGTCTTCCCGCGGGTCAACCAGGTCTTCATTGACTCAGCAATTCATTTCTTCGAACAGACTGCAGGTCAAGGAGGTCGAGCAGCGTGCCATCGCCCAGATGCGTCTGATTCTGCGGGAGTGTGTCAGGGAGAAAAAACGCCAGCAGCTACAGCAGGCCAGGTCTATCTGCTTGTCTCTGGACGACAAGGGCTTCTCCCCCTACAGGCTGCTGCGCTTCAAGTGCTGTACGGCTGATGGGCAGGTCTTTGGTGGCATCGTTGGATGCATGCACAGCAGCAAGCTGTTGCTGGACAACCCGGAGAAGTGGGAGGAGGACAAAAGCGTGTCTGCGGCTGCGACGGTTCATCATCTGGTGGAGGTCTTTTGCACACCAATGGGTTCAGACCAACCGGACGAAGGACTCATGCAGGTCTTCCGCAACAACGTCCGCAGCTTCTGCGCGGACGGATGTCCGTACGTCCAGAAGGTCGGCAGGGTCTTAAGGTCTCGGTACTATCCGAAGATAGTACTGCTGTCTCGAGACATGGCGCACATGCTACGGTGTTCCTACCAGCCCCCTCTAGCGGCCGACCCGAAGCAGGAGGAGCTGTGGGGTCTCATCAACAGTGGGGACGGCCGGGCTGTCTAAACAGAATCAGGTCTTAATTGTCTTAGGAGTAGCATGTGTTTCGAAATGAAGCTCTCCCTGGTCTGTCTGCAGGCTCCTTGTTCCCTGCCCTTCAACATTCGCACGAATGGAGGGCCAGGCTGATGACTTTGAATAGGTCGGTCTTGGAGAAGGATGGGGCTATCCACAACATTTTGCGGTCTAACCTACGACACTTCTGTTGGGCTCCGCAGAGATGGGAAAGTGCAGCCTGTCCTTTGCGTTTCGCGGCGGCATGAGACTGCTTTAAACTTTAAGGTGGGGTAGAGGGGAGATGTGTTCAATTCATTTGTCGTTAGTTCTTGTGGTGCAAACGAGGCCGCTTCATCTACCTCCTGACGCCGATAGCGCTGCTCATGGCAATGACTGCCGCAGACCAGCGTACAGGTGTTCAGCTGCGTGCGAAGTGTCACAAGCTTCTGGCCGGCATGCGGCCCGGTCTTTTGATCGCCTTGGGCTTGGCGGCCGACTTTGGCAGTGAGGTCACGGGCTTCTTGCGTGAGTGGGAAAAGGACTTCGACGTGGCCACGGTCCATCGCCGCATCGCTGCCTTCAAAGCCAAGATTACCAGCTTGTTTTTGGAAGCTCGCATCTTTGACGAGTTACAGGACGTCCCAGATGAAGAGCAGTCCAGTGCCCGGACGCATCAAAATAAAAGATACACAGCATAACCTGTAGGCTTACAGAGCAACTTCGAGACTATATTGTGTCATTTCTGTACCCTGTGTGTAACAATCATTCGCACAGATAAGGTGTGGTCTTGGCCGCGAAGCATGCCATGCAGACACCGGAAATCCAGGTCAATGGCAAGGTCTACAACGTTTGGCCTTCCGGGTCCGGTCGCATGCCAGAGGTCCAGGAAACGGTCTCTAGCTTTCAGGTGACCACACAGGCCTTTCTTGGCCGAGTGGCAGCAGAGCTCCCAGACCAGGAGATGAAGATGACACTCAGGGCCTTGGACTTGGTCTTGTGGCGGAAGTCCAGCACCGTGGGGAAGGTCAATTTGGAGGTCTTGGTCCGTCTCTGGTTGAAGGACTTGGGCATGGACCACGACCAGCAAACTGTTGGTATTCAGCAGTACAGAGACGCTGCGCCCGGCCCTAAGAATGTCACATTGGGTCTCCATGACATCATGGGTTTCCTTGACTTGTCTTGTCCAAACTCTACGGAGCGAGGGTGAATAGGCCTAGGCTTAAACCTGAAGAAACATCAACACCACAACATTGATGGCTCGAGGTCTTACCTCTGTTCGAAGCACACGGACAAGGAGATCGGCAACGACAATCGCGGCATTTGGGCTACAGTGATGGACAAAAACTGGACGGTCTTGAACGTGCTGCTGTCTTTCTACCTGTCCTTGGAAGTCTCATCCTGCACACTGGAGCGCAACTTTTCGGAGCTTCGCCGCTTTGTCGAATCCCACTGCGGGGCAAGCCAGTCTGAATCCCAAGATATTGAAGCTGCCTTGGAGCTGCGACTGGATGGACCACAGGACGAGGCAGAGGTCTGCCGAAGGACTTTCCCAGAGCAAGGTCCAGGTCTTCTTCAGCTTTCCAAGAAGGTTCAGGTGGCCTTAGCTGTGCCTGGATCTGGGTCTGGGTCCCCACTGCTGGAACTCAATGCGTTCTCCAAACGCCTGGCAGAACTTTGGATTCACCACCACGGCCGCAGGTTTCATGTTTACAAGAGAAGACAGGACTGTGGTCTTCGGCGAGGTCCCCGCGAAGGAACGGAGTCGTCCTTGATTGCTGCTCAGAAGCGGGCTCGAAGCAAATTGAGCCAAGGTCTTGGGGTGGACTCCAGACAACTTTTCGGAGCAAAGCGGTCCAAGCTGGCTTGGAAGGCCGCCGGGTGTCTCGAGGACTCTGAGATCTACAAGCAGAATGAATCCATGAAGGTGTTTCACGAGCGGTCTGCCACGATCAAGGAGAAGCATCTGGATGTCAGGAGGGCCAAGATCGACGGATCTGAGCCGTATCCCGTAGGCGGGCTTTATTGACATGACTTCCTAAGACTTTTAGTCCTTACTATCAATGAGAATTGACAGCAAATCCCTCGGCCACCCTGACAGGGGAACATCGTCCCGGGGCTATCTTCAAACCACCCCACCACCGCGTTTTGGTCTTCGACACACGACGGATCTCGGCCATGGACTTGTGCAGAGCTTAGTGCAGTGACAGCACAGTGGCAAGTCGTAACATGCGACGAATAACTATTAGACCCGGGGGCTGGCTGAGGTGTCTGACCTCCGCCACATCCTTTCCACGATGCAAGATGTGCAGGACAGACGGTCTCAGCATGACGTCTCTCCTCGATCTGGCCAAAGCCACCGATGTGATAATCATCGATGATGAGATCCAGTTGAACTTCATCGGGCTTGTGCCTCAGTAGTTTCTGCCACTGTGAGGTTTCAGGTAGTAGTGGTCGGTGTTTGGAATCCGTTCAACGGGCATATCTCGTTTGAGAACTTAGGAAACAGTTTAAGTTCTTCTTGCCATGAGTCATCTTTGCTCTACAAGGCAAGAGATGAAGTCCGAAGTGATCAAAGGGCTGCTGGTGGGCTTCGGTCTGGGTCTCCCAATGGTCTCCAAGAACTCCTGGACGGAAAGCGCTGGGGACTTCAGGGCACTCGCCAGCCACTGCACAGAGCACGAATCAGCTATCAAGTCTCAGCTTGCACTGGAGTTGGCCCCAGACTTCGTTCAGAAGCGCGAGAACTACACCAAGCTACTGCGGCTCTTGACGGAAGTGAGCGGCAGTAAGTGGAGCATCGTGGATGAGAAGCCCCCGAGCAAGTCTCGGTCTAAGCACATGAAGCTTTCAAGCTTCGCCGATATCCCGGGGTTGATTCGCCATATGCGTGTCACCAAGTCTAAGTCTGTCCGCTGTGGGAAATACTTGAATCCAGAGTGAGCTGGTGTCGGAAGGCAGAGAGTTTAGGTCTAGGACCGAGTCTTGGTTTCCAAGATCAAGTGATGACAACGCTAATTCCACTGGATTCAGGTCACAAGCAGGTGATGCAGGGCCGTGTTGCAGCACCGACAAAAAGTGCTTCATGCCTCTGACCCCAACAAGCAGCATCTAGCGGCAACACTAACAAAATTGAGGGGTCAGCATGGCCCCGTAGCTTGTTTTGGAAGATGACTTTGTGTATGACTGCCGTGATCACAGTGGAACTCCTGTCATGTCGTATCTTAAGTAACTCTTATCCCCCAGGCAGAAACCCCAGGGACCCCCGAAACTTTGCAACCGCTGCATGAATCATTGACTTCCAACATCTACGATGCAGTTTCGTCGCACGAAATCTATTGGCTCGTGTGCAGGTGCCTGCCGCGCACGGCTTCAAATGACAAGTCCTGGCAGGCTTGGTTCGTGGCTGTTCGCTGTCCGCCTTTAATTGATTAAGTCAGGTGGCATCTGTCCTTCTGATTCTACACCTTGGATTGAAGTTGGTTTCCTGTCTGGGCTTTTGGAGGCTGGGGCACCACTGACAGAAGCTGTGTTCGTAGAAGCCCGACGGGAGTTTAGAGGACGTGTGTTCCATGGAAGGTCTTGAACTTGGCATATGATCAGTGGCTATGCGCGTTGCCAGGTGTCACATGATTAAACCGATGATTGCATCAGCAGGGCCGCTGTGACACAGAAACCATGAATGAAAGTAGAGCTCCCACATGCCACAAGCAGCAGCCGGAACGCACAGCAGGGAACCATCTCACGGGTTTCATGGTCTTGGTGAGCAGGTCCAGTGACGGGGCACACCGACTGCAGCAAAACTGGCTCAACTCGGCAGACCTAGATGAATCAGGGTGTCATAGACAGGACTCAAGGACTTGACTTAACTACTACTGCTTACTTCGTCTACTACTACTACTACTACAACTACTACTGCTACTACTACCACTGCTCCTACTACTACTACTACTACTACTACTACTACTACTACTACCACTACCACTACCACTACCACTACCACTACTACTACTACTACTACTACTACTACTACTACTACTACTACTACTACTACTACTACTACTACTACTACTACTACTACTACTACTACTACTACTACTACTACTACTACTACTACTACTACTACTACTACTAGACTACTACTACCAAGTCAAGGGCTGGCCAGAGGGAGATGCGCAATCCAATTTTCGACATGATGCATTGTCTTTGCCCTGCTGAAACAGGGTTTGAGAGCATGTAATGCGACTTGAGACTTCTTGTATAAATTATACACGGAGTCTGAAGCTTGCATTACATGCTCTTTGTGCGCGTTGCCTGCAGTCATGTCCTCCGAGCTGGCTTTGGTCATCGACTTCGACCCGACAGAGCCAATAAAAGCAGCAGTGCGTCCAAACTCCATATCAACGACAAGCTTGGGGCTGCACCTGGGAGAATAGTGGCCCGGTTGTTGGAACAACCCTGGTGGGCCCCATATTGGGCTTAAGAGCTCCACTTCTTGCTTTTTTCTGGGTCTAGGTCTCGCATGCTCGATCAAAGCAAGACAGGTCGCTGGTGGCAATGGTCTAATTTAGTTGCCTGAGACACGGTACAGTTACAGTTAATTTGGTGTACAGCCGCGTCGATGGTCTCGATTCTGATGAGGCTTGGACCGGGCGTCGTTTCGGCAAGGCGTCGCACGATCTTTGTATGGCAGTGTCTGAGAAATTGGTTCCTGGCTCCCAGACCGATGCGTGCCCGAAGACAAAATTAAATAATACACGTGTCAGTAAGGTTCTCTGTGTCAGGGTAGGACGTTAATCAAGGCGGTCAGTATCGGGCTATAGGGCCCACTGCCCTCTAGGCCAAACTCCTCGAGCGCCGTTTGGGCCCCAGCTGATCATGTCTTCTGCGTCCTGGCTCCAGCTGTTATTGATATACTCCGCAGGCAGATGATTGTGTGACTGTGTCACAGTGCAGGGTAGATGACTGAGTCTCATAAAAGGCCTCGGAGTTCAGACTGAAGGTGCGGGCACCAGCCAAGATTCCAGCTTCTGCATAATTTGCAGAACATTTGCAGTGAAATTAAATTGTGTGTCAGGTCTGATGGGCTTGGCCTCAAGTTCTCTTTCTCAGCAGTTGCCTCGGTGATAGTTTTTGCAGTGGTCAGCCTATCAACGTTGTGCGATTTGCGCAACGGCTAGAAAGGTAGAAAGACATGGCCGTGGCGGTTCTTGTGCAAAGGTCGGCTGCTGGCGTGGTCTTGCCGGCTTCTAGCCAGATGCCGTGTTTGGAAGGCAGTTGAAATGTGAGTTTTGCTTCCTGGGTTTTATGCCGCGAAAGGTCTAGCGTCGACATCCTGCTTCTCGGCCAGGCAGCAGTTGGTTAGTAGCGACTCATTCGACAGTCGGCTAACTTGCCTGCAACACGGCAGGCCTGGCTTGGACATTTCTTCGCCACTACGACGAGGATTCGCGACCCTGTGCTTTTGCTTCCAGTGTTAGGCTTGGGATCATCAGTCAATTTTAACAGGTCTGGGTTGGACTTCTTCTCCGCTTGCTTGCAGCCTTTCTGGACTCAGTCTTTCTATGATGGTTTCGCCGGTCTTTTGATGCCTTTGAATAGCTGGTGGGTGCAGCAAGCTTCCAGCGGCACATATGCCCAGCATGATTCTTGAATTTCCGTTTCAGTCAGGTGTAGACCCAGACGTCCACGAGGTCGGGCCGGCTGCTCAGCTGCTGGTCGTGTTTGTCTGTCATTGTTTTCGGCGCTTGACTTGAAGCTTGCAGCAAGTGGTTGCATCGACTGCCGCTGGCGAGACTTGAGATGGAGCAGTTGGAAGGTCATGTCCATGCCCATGCATGAATGGACTTAGTAAGTAGGTCTTAAGGGATTTCTCTGAAGATCACATTTTAAGGCCCAAAAATCGACTCGAGGGCATCCACAGACTTGCACCCTTGTCTTCGGCATGGCAAGTGTCCTTGCACTGGTTCTTCCGACACCGACGGCCTCATGGTCTTCGAAGAGCGACGTTGCCGGCAGTCTTCGAGGACTCTCGGGCCACCCAGTGTCACTAGTAAGCTGCGTCTGAGCAACTGAGGGACATGAGGACACAGACGCCATGACGTCAGTTTGGCAGGAGGAGCGACCCTTTCAGTGTACTGGGCTTGGGGCAGGTCAAGAACTGGAAGCAGTCACAACGACGACTTCTTTCGCCAAGCTGCCACTTGTCAGGACGCTTTGATTGCAGATCACTGGTTGTGGGTCTGTTATGTCAGGCTTACCATCTGCTTTGTCATGGAATGAAGTGTCAGCTGGCTCGCGCAGACCTTGACTCCTCGAGCAGCTTGACAGACCGTTAAGCTGCTCGAGCTGTCAAGGTCTGAATGAGCCGCTCGCCGCTTGGCTGGTGGTTAACAATAATAAGTTGATTTAGCAAATGCAGTGGCCTGAGTAGCTACATGGTCTGACGAGCTTGTTCGCAGCTGAGGCGTCCTGAAACTGAAACCGTTTCCTTCAGCAGTCGACGATCTGCGAGCTGCGAGTGGCACTCTGTGATAGCACCTGGGTCTCGTTTGCTGCTGCTTTGTGTTTCCGTAGCGGATGATGGGGCTGAAGATTAATTGTTGATTTGCAGAGAATTGCATGTGTGCCAAGCTAAGCTTAGGCAATTTGCAATGACATGTCTTCGGCGTCGACAACAGCTTGAGGAGGTCTGAGTCTCCTGAAACCCGCTGGCACTTCCCTATAGGTCTAGGTTTGGTTTTCGATGCCAGGAATTCGCAGGGGCTGTTTGGTGCAATGTTACGACAAGGTGTGTGCAGCTGTGTCTCATTTAGAGTAGTGGAAGTTGATGCTGGGAGAGCGGTCTTTCATTCGGAAAACTTTGTCGTTGGCGAGCAGTTGCACAGACATTGTGCTGATGGCGTCCCTCATTGCCAATGAAATTTAAAAGCACGCCTGCATGCTTTCGCAGTCGCTGTTGCTTTGCAAACTCTGTTGTTTCAGGAGAGCACTCCTTGACCTGGAAACGGGCTTGGAGCTGCACACTGTGTGGGCTGCGCGGGCTCCAGGCCCGTTTCCAGGTCAAGCGAGCGTCACTGCTAGAGCTGCAGGTGGCAGAGCCACCAAGACGGCCCCTGTCGGTGCCCTCTGGGCCGCATCTATGGTGACGCCGAGCATCGTCATAGGTGCGGCCCGGAGGATTCATGCCAGGGAAGACAGGAAGGAGTGTGCCAGCATTAAAACACTTTTGCCGAACTTCGTTGTGAAACCATGACTATGTGTGCTCTACAAATTATTCAAACATTCCCTGCGATGCGGACTGGCGGCCGTTACTCAAGGACGGACTGTCTATAGGTCTAGCCTGCTAAAGCAGCCATGGCGAAGATATCGAAACGTGCCAGGCCAGCAAAAAGGCCAAGGCGAGGACGACAATATTGGCGAGTGTGTTGAGTCTTGTGATTGAAGTTTCGATTTAGGTCAGTTTGCCTCGCACAGTTGCGATGTGCAGGACCAGTACGAAAACATGCATGAAGGTCGCGATGAAGACCTTCAAGCAGGCTCCTCGGGAGAAGCAGGCTTGTTGGCCTAAGACTGACATCCCGAAGGCAGCCAAGGATGGGCCCGAAGGCCCTACAACTATCTCTGCTAGTTATGACTGGGCCACGGTCTTTCTGGATCGGCTGGAGAAAAACATGGGCCGGGGTCTGGTCCGGAAGAGGTTGCAGAGCTGGAACTGGGATGTTATCAGCACTTTCACTGGGGTCGGCTGTGCGGAGACGGTCGCTTGTCGGACTGTTGTGTCTCTATTTGACCAGTCATTAGGGTAGCAGAGTGAAAGTGGACATCCGTCACGTGCCTTTCATACTTTCCGCCTCTGTCTTCCAGCAGGCATTGCTTACCATCCAAAAAGCGGCCGGTGCTGGACAAGCGGTGAGGCTCCGATGGGCGGTCGAGTCGGACCTCGGCGCCCAAAAGGTCTTGCTGGGCACATACGGGTCTTGCCTCGCCCAGGACATCTTTGAGTTTGACATGGCCGCAAAGACCAACCACTGCTTGCGTCACAAAATGGAGTGCCCGACTTGGCCATCGCAGCGCGGGTCCGGCTACCTGTCTGAGTTGAGAGCCTTAGTGCTGGGGATCTGTAGCACGTCCACCATCAGCATTAAAATAGTCTGCAGCTTCGGTCTCCTCCCATCATCTTAGCCGTGTCATAGGCAAGAGGCGATGAAGAAGGGGTTGAGGTTTGGAAGGTGATGGCAAAGGTTCTCAACGCGACATTTAGTTTTACAGTGTCAGGGTTTTACCATCTGGAGCTCGGCTCATAATTCAAACACAACATGTCTTCAGTTTGCAAGATGGTGCAGCTGGGTGGACCTTTCGAACATTTTTATTTTATGGGTCTCTGTGGGCCTCAACAACTCGCCAACGGTTGTATGTGTTTGAAAGGGTCTGTAGGTCTCAACTCGCCAATGGTTGTATATGTTTGAAAGGGTCTGTGGGTCTCAACTCGCCAATAGCTGTACAGGTTTGACAGGGTCTGTGGGTCTCAACTCGCCAATAGCTGTACATGTTTGAAAGGGTCTGTGGGTTTCAACTCGCCAATAGCTGTACATGTTTGAAAGGGTCTGTGGGTCTCAACTCGCCAATAGCTGGACATGTTTGACAGGGTCTGTGGGTCTCAACTCGCCAATAGCTGTATATGTTCGAGGAATGTCACCAAACGAACTTTCCACAACAAGCTTCAACATATCATTATTAGACTTCGTTTGGTGAGCAATCCCAGGTCCATGTCATGTGTATGTATGTATGTGACGGTGGGGTTAGTCTTGTCCGTCTGTTCTCCATTAAGTAATTAATAAATCAACGGATTCGAGGTCTCCTTGTGTCGGTGGGCGGGGCGCCGTGCACGAGCTACTCCGTGATGGGTCTGCGGAAGAAGTCTAAGGACAAGGTCATGAAGACGCATCGTAGGTATTTCCGCCAGTGCTACCAGGTCTTGGATGCATACCTCTTCGAGAACGTGTGTGAGTACGACCTGAAGCAGCTACGTCTTCCGAAGTCATGGAAGCAGCAGAGTGTTCGGGTTGACCCAAGGACCTTTGGACTGGGCTGTGCCAGGGCTCGCCTCTATGTTATCGCTTACAACACGGAGAAGGTCTGCTGGTCTCAGGACGTGCCGTGCTTTGCAGACATGGTGGCATGCCTGGCGGCAAGGCCTTGTCTGGGAGCGGGAGACTATTTCTGCGATCGCAATGCCAATGCATCCTCCCTGACTCAGTCTGAGGCCTCAGTCTTAAGGACTTACGACGAAAAGCCATGGGACATTGTTGACTTGGGACAGAGGGGAGCATTTCGTCGTGGCACGCTCAACAGCTCCCACCTGCCGACCTTGACCACCAACAGCGCGAAACTCTTCAGCAAGGCACTTGGTCTTGAGCCGGGGTCATGCAATCATGTGCTGAATTCTGGAGTGTCCCGCTATTTCCGATGCAGGCCAAGAAGCGGTTCATGACCGCGGACGAAATGTTTCAATCCCATGTTTTGGCCACGAACAAGGATCAGGCCAGTTGCGGCAGCCCGGTCTTGGCCAGGTCTCACCTGTCTAGGTCTTCTGCAGTGATGCTTGCCGGGAATGCAATGAACGTCCCATGTGTTGGAGCTGCTCTTCTGGCAGCTATTCTGGCCTTGCAAAGGGTCTAGATTTCGCAGCAGAGGCTGGGGAAAAGTCTCTGTCTCTCCTTGATTCTGCCAAGCACAAAGGCAGACAGAAAAATGTGTGTGCGGATGCTGTTCTCTTTGAGTTTGTCCTTGTCAGCAAGCTTGGATGCTGTAAGTGTGTGCCTGCTGGTCCTAGGCCGACGACAATGGGGGCTGGATATCTGGCCGGAGCCTTGCGTGGGCATAGACTCATATGTGCAGTGTGTGGCAGAGGACCACGCATTCCCGAGTCGGGCTTGGTCTTTGCTCGCTCGAGGCTGGGACAGAGGCTTCAGGGCTGTTTCATTGTGTTCCCGGGCCGAAGCCTTTCCTTGAACCTGAGTCCTTCAACTCGACTTTGTCTGACCGTCTGCCAGGTACAATTCGACTCTGAGAGTGGACTTGGTCTCGAGAAATCCGCTAAACTGCGGGATTCGACTGCCCCGCAAAACTGCGGATTTGCTGAGCACGCATGGAGGGTGCTTATTGGGATCCAATATGCCCCCTCCATGCGTGCTCATGAAACTGCAGTCGTTGCCTCTTTGCATTAGGGTTTGAATGACAGGTCTCGAAACATCTGCAAAGTTGCGGGATTTGCATGCTGTGACTGCCGCAAAACTGCGGATTTTTGCTGTGGTGATTGCCTCTTTGCATTAGGGTCTGAATGACAGACAGAAATCGCTTGCAGAAAAGATTTTTCAGCCCAGCCGAAACGCCCACCCAGCATAGGATCAAACAACAAAACGTTTTTGCGGTGGCGCTGGACCCGGTGGCCACCAGAGCACGTAGAGTTTCCAAGGTTTGGACGGCAACCGGGAGCAGGGACTTTGCAGCCGCCCCGGACGCTCTTTACCGACTCAACCTCTGGCACTTCTGGTTTTCTTTGATGAGTCGCGGATCCCTCTCGGTCCGCTTCTTTCCGTTCAATCCCTGGTCCACAGGCTGAGACAAGTTTTCTTTTAAATCAACAATGTGTGAATTGACCGATCGGGCAGTCATAGGATCAAACAACAAAACGTTTTTGCTGTGGCGCTGGACCCGGTGGCCACCAGAGCACGTAGAGTTTCCAAGGTTTGGACGGCAACCGGGAGCAGGGACTTTGCAGCCGCCCCGGACGCTCTTTACCGACTCAACCTCTGGCACTTCTGGTTTTCTTTGATGAGTCGCGGATCCCTCTCGGTCCGCTTCTTTCCGTTCAATCCCTGGTCCACAGGCTGAGACAAGTTTTCTTTTAAATCAACGGCCGCTGAGCCATTCCGGACTCGCTGCAATCTTGGCGAAGTCTCGCCTCTGGAGAGCCTGGGCTTAGAAGGAACAGCCGAGCACAAAAGGTTGTCACTTTGCGCAAACTGTTTTGCCAGATGCGGCACGCACGCGCAAAGGCTGAGAGCAGGGACAAAATGTACGGTTGAGCAACAGGTCCAAGTTTGGAGGTCACCCGAATACAGCGCACCTTAGCGGCCTTGTCGACCTCAAGGAGGGGCCCGAAAGAGGGACCGAAGCCAATTGAAGGTTGAGCTGTTGAGGCAGGTGGCTGGGAGACTGGGATAAGCCAGACACTGCGAATTAATCGGTAAAGCATGCGAGAGGCGATTTATAGTATTTATAGCAATTTAGATGGCATGGGACGACACCACGGTGTGTACCATGTCCACACCTGCAGAGGGCAAGTGGGCAAGGGAGAGGGACGGGCAAGAACTGCTTAAGCACAACTCGAGAGACTTCCAAGCCGGACAATTACAGTACAAGTTCAAGGCGATGTATAGACACAGGGGACGAGATGAACTAAAAAGTAGTGCGGGCGTGCATTCACGATCCGAAATCAGACATGCATCTACTTCATGCATACATACAGATTTACCCGCCGACATAGCCACAAATTTCCTAGTTAGGCATAATATAGAATTATGTAAAGGTACTTTTGCATCTTCAGGTTTATGATGGTTGCGTTAAGTGTCCGTGCTGAGAAACATTAATCGCATTTCTCTCAATGCTGGGAAAAAGCAATTGCGTGGGCGTGATGGGCTTTATATCCTTTGCTGCACGCAGTTGCGCAAACCTAAAGCCAATAAGCCAGTTCGAAAGCATGTTGGAGACGCTAGGAGGCGGCGGCTGCCTTGCCTGCAGATCTCTTGCCGGCATTGCGAAAGCTTCGCGACGGCCTTGGGCTTTTCTGCAACGCTGAATGACGCTTACAACTTGAGCTTCAACCCTTGACTTGTAGGTCCGGAAGGTTTATGTTTAAGTATCTTCGGCCGCAGGTATTGATTGCTTCAAAGGTTCGTTCCGGTAAATTAAGCCGTGGTGAAAAGTCCAGCACCCACGAACAAGCACGACATTGCAAGTTTGCAAAGGGAAAGTATGAGACACGATTGAGTCCTGCTGGAAACATGGCATCATTCATGGCATGATTACGATGAGAATGGGTATGCTGGCAATGACGATGATGATGTTGATGATGTTGACAGTCAAGATCCTGAAGGTGGTAGATAGCTTTGGCATGTGGTGAAGAAAAGTCATCGCGATGATTGTGATGTTGTGGGCGCTTGCGGGCTTGCGGTTCTTTGTTGCTGCTGATGATGACGTCTCCATCATCGTTTCCGGCGGCATCATAATCGCAGTCGCCAATGTCATCTTCGTTCGTCGTCGTCCTCGCACTCGTCACCATCCTCCTTCCCATTCTCAAAATTCTCATCCTGACCATACGCGTCCTCAGAATCTTCTTCACGCTGATCCGCAGGCCCGAGGAACAGAGAGTCAGCCCTGGCACAGCAGCAACTTGGTCCCGGATACCCTCAGCTTTTAGACAGAAGCATGTGACCATGCTGCCACTGTTCACTGTCGAGTCTTTCATAATGTAGCTGGGCAAGTAAGGCGGTATAGATTGCCGAGACAGCAAGAGATATGCCACGGCTCGGGGTTGGTGCGCAATGGGATAGCAGTGCTAGGGAGCTTGTAGCTGGCGGATAGGGTAACAATATGATACTGCTGCATACTGCAACCGGGATAAACACGGCATTGATTTTATTGATTTTGCTCCATTCAGGCACTGGCAGCAGGCAGCCGCAGCTGATCTCCTATCTTGGGAGAACCTCGTCCCACTGCTTTACACCTGAGCAGCCGTGTCCAGCAGGCACCTCCAGGCCTCAGCTTTGACAGGCCCTGAGATAGGCCTTAATAATAATAATAATAACAATAATAATAACAATAATAACAATAGTAGTAATAATAATAGTAATAACAGGGAGCCAAAAAGGGGCCTGCTTCTCCTCAGCTTCATCAATCAACGATGCAGGCCGTCTCACGGGTCAAAGATCCGTTTGCAGCAGCGGCGCAAGAAAACAGGGGCCGCAACAGTGCTGTCTCCCTTGACAACGTGTACTATGATAAAATGGCCCAAAGTTAAGGTGCAAAGGCAAAGCGGTTAAGTTTTTTGGTGCCCAGATAAATGTTCGAAACGGCTTTATGAATTGCTGGCTTGCTTCGGCATGCGGCGGGCTGTCGCGTCTCAACCCATGCACAAAGACCCTGCACGGAACTACATCACACTAGCTGCGTGAGGTGTGTCTTTGGGGCAAAAATCTCGCAGGTAGGCAACCTGCCTGCCTACCTGCCTGCCTGCCTGGCCGCCCGCCGGCCGTTTACTTGTGGACATGAAGAAGGGTAGAGAAATAACTCAAACGAGACAGGAGGAACGACAGGGAGAGGCGGGGGGTCGGGGACGGAAGGGACATTCATGCGGAATCGTGTGTTTGCATAGCCCCCCAAATAAAACCCTCACACAAATGTGTGTCTACATATACATATGTATGTATGTGTGTGTATATATATATATATATATTATAGTGTGTTTGTAAAGTTGTAAAGGCATGCAAGCAAGCAGGTCTGCAACCGCAGGCATGCGCAGCGGTATGTGCGATTGGTTTGAGTATGATGCTATTGGCTGCTATTGTATATCCTTTATATACATGTATGTATGTAATGATTGTTTTTATGGATGGCTGGATGGATGGACGGACGGACGGATGGACGGAGGGATGGATGCATGTGTGTATGTACCCCCCACGACGAAAACCGTGGAGAGCTCAGCGGTTGCTGCCGGAGCGGTCTTTCTAACTTAATAGCCGTCTCTTCAGCCGCTTCTCAGGCCCCGGAAATCGTCCAGCTATGGCCTCAGTCAAGGGCTCTGCTTGTCTGGGCATGTGCTCGGAATCTGATGAAGCAACGCTCGGTTCTAAAAGCCTCGAGTAGTCTATAGGATAACTACCAAGTGCCCTGAACCGAACCTGGGTGTCGTAATCAGGTTCCTACTTTACAAGGACGCAGGTGCAAGGTGTACTGTTACTAAAACGGGAGGTTTTGGAAGTGCTTCGTTTGTTTTGTGTGGGTGTTTCACAGTGTTTTACATGTAGAGTTTCTGATCTGCAGACTGGGTTCACGCATCCCGCGACCTGTCATAACGGTTTCGTGAGTTTTTCATAGCAGTTGATTGTGAATCATGTATTCGCCGTGCCTTGATGTTTTCTTCGGCCAACATCTGGCGCCTATAGCCATGGACAGAGACAGTCAGCAATCCGATGATGTATAGCTGCCCCATATTGCCCCATGTTTCTTTTGTAAACTTGAACCTGCCAGAGAAGCTATTCAATGCTGTTTAACTGTCTGGGCGGACATGCAGGTGGACGGCGAAAGCGGGGAAGATGACAGCGAAGCGGAGGTGGGCGCTGAAAGCCAAGACTGAGCCACGATGTAATGCTCCCATGCTGTCTGGTGACTTTGGTTCTGGAATGATTTGAGGCAAGGTTTTGAGTTAAATGTGCCACTGAGCTGCTTCGACAAGAGAGTCCAGACAGAAGCCCATTGGAGCACTAGCCTTGTGCCATATGATTCCGTCACGTGGCGGTGAGGGCGACATAACTTTTTTGCGGGGGAACGTCCCCAAAGCCAGCATGCTTCGTTGCAGCCACTTGTAGAGAAGGTGCCGACATTTCCAGATGCGAGCCAAGATCGAAGCCCCGAGCTTGAATGCAGGGCCCCAGTACCGCGAGCCCTGACAGCGGCCGGCGAAAGCCGACCCGCCGGGGTGGTCGTCGGGCAAGGCCCGTATGCCCAGCCCTGCGTCGTTCCTTCAGTCAAGCTCAAGTGCTGGGCATGCGAAGCGAAGCTCTTTCTTGACTGGAAGCAGAGCGGATCATCTCGTGTAATGCTTACAAAAGAATGGCTTTCCCGGGCGATGCACAATCGCCATGGCACCTGGCAGTGCCTGAGGGCATAGCTGTCTTGGAAGGCATCGAAAGCTGGCGGCGCTGGCCAGGCAGAAAGCTTGAGCTCGCGACCTGTGTTTCCGAGGCTTAAAGTCGATTGATGTCGTACTGGTGTAGAAACTTGGCCGAGACGCATCCAGGGAGTTGTGTGGTTTCGACAAGTTCAGTTTCATGTGCCAACATGGCGCCAGTGTTGGGACAGTCCTACCAGCGTGTACGCTTCTTCGGGTGATATAGAGTTGCATTCCCCCTCCCGGTGCTGCAGAGACCCGTAGCATCTGCCAGCACCAGCAGTATATTCAGTCTACTGGAATACATGGTTCGATCGAGACACGTATAGGGGCTCGTCCTGCGACCGCCAGCATCGTACGGAAGGCAGCAGGCGGCGGCCGAAGCAGCTGTCCAAGAGGTGTGCCGCCGAAGTCGTCGCTCTGGTCTGCACACCACCAGTATCGGTTGTGGCCACATGCTGTTGGCTGGCAACCCGGGATGAAGGTTTATAGTTGAGGTTTGTGTGCAACTTCCATGTGGTTCACTGGATCCGGTCTCCAGTATGGGAGGGGGGGCCGGAGTGAAGCTTTCCAAGCGGCTTGACAGGATTCGCCGGGCGGCGGCTTTGGAGGCACCAAGCAAGCAAAAGCAGGTGTTAAAGTTGTGCAACAAAGGCTCCTCGTGTTCTAGCCACACAAAACGGGCATTCTACAAACAGCTGGCAAAAGTTAGGGATGTTCGCTGGTATAATCAATTGTCATAAATTCCTTTCCCAAGGATACAAACGTGACAGATTTCGTTTCCGTTCATGTATATGCGCGTCTGCTCTGTCATGTTCTGCTCAACCAGATGCTGGTTTGCACTTTCTGTACATGGAGCAGTTATAAGTTGGAGACATCTCGGCACCCGGTATAAGTTAGCGAGGAAAGAGAGAGGTGGGTTTATGCATTAGCTGTGCGAACAGGTGTGTATACAGATACATATAGATATACACACACCTAGCAGTAGAGTACGATATTCCCTGTATATTCCCAACATATTTCCAAAGGTTAAGGTTTAGTTCCTCAAGATACCCGACAAGTAGGTCTATACACCTTTTACATAGATTTAACGAGAGATACAGGTAATATATATAGTTCTAATTCGAGCCCTTGGCGGCTCATGGGCAACTGTTCCCTGACCCTGCAATTGAATCACTGATTTGGTTGGTGGCTACTTTGTTCCTTGGGCAAACTAGTGGATGCAGGGTTGCTTTCATCGTATACACATGTGTGCGTAGTTGTGTGTTTGCATGTGTGTGTGCCCGCGTGTGTGTGTGTGTGTGTCAGCCTTAATGTAGCGAAACTTTGTATTCAGCCACAAGCTCAGTTAGCCAGGACATGTCTACTAGCTTGCTTGTTTCAACTTCTGCAGGGCAGGGCGGGGCTGTTAACATGAGACACTTTTGTCGCTGTGGAAGCCTTGCAACCTTGGCTTTGGCCTTCGCCACCCCCCGCCCCCCCTCACCCCAACCACACCCCGTGAAATTACCCCTTGACCCGACGCATCCCACATACACTCCCCAGCCCTCTGTGACAGGCACCGAGCAGGCAGAGGCTGGGCAGAACGGGTTGCTGGCATTGGCCTTTTTGGTTTGGAGGGCTTCAAGAGCTTCTTCGTTGTAGGCTTGGTTGGCTGAGGTCGTTGCTACATCGTGTCACACACGCCCGTGTACAGTTCGATCTTGCAGTTCTGGATCCGAGTCTGAGGGAGGGCCGACAGCACCGAATACAATTAGCCATAACGATGCATGCTGCTCGCAACACCGGCGACAGGCTAATGCTGGCATGCAGCTTGTTTGTATCCTGTTCATGTTGTGTAGTTAACGCTGCAATTCCACGCGTGGTATTCTGCAGCTTGTCTCCCGAAATCTCGAAGTCCAAGACATGATTTAACTTAACGGACCGGATAGCGAGGCCTTCGCTAGCTCTTTCGTTTCGAGGCTTATGCTAGCTCTTCCGTGTCGCCGGAGCCTTCTGCGATGGGACCAGGCTTGACTTCGCGAGATGTGCTGCGGGGTGTGAGGGATTTGGATAGGCAATGGGGCAGGGAAGCAGCGCACAGTGTTTTGGACGTCAGGACTCCATGAGGATTCGCAGGGCGGGCATGCCAAGAATCATAATGGTGGAAGCGAAGGGGTCTGATCTGCTCGGCATCTGGGGAACGCGGGCATTCAAGACGTCGTGCAGTTTGAGGCATGATGGGGGGGAGGGGTGTAAGGTGGCAGCCCGCAGCCCGAATCAACATTTGGTGCTGTGACCCAGCTGAACAGACCTTCCGCCTCCTCATAAGCTTCGCAGCCAGATCGGCCCCGAACTGCGACCTCGGCCTCATCGCCCCTAACGATGTCGCTGAGCTCTTAAGCAACAGCCACCTGCAGCTTGAAGATGAGACTCTCTGCGCAAGAGCCAGATCTCGATCTGCTCGGCTGTGAACGTCATAAACTTTCTGCACATCAAATCCGTGCTTTGTGGGGCTCTCCGTTCTTTGTTGAACGTCACGGTTTAGGGGCCGACACTTGAGGCCCGAGCCAGGTGTGGCATCCGGCGCGGAGGACCGAGAGGAGGTCGTAATCCGGTAGGCCCGCTTGAGCCGACTGTCGTCCGTCCTCAGCACGCGGAGGATGGTCACCAGCTCATCGGGCGGATGGTCATCATCATAGACCTGATCCGGTCTCCCGAGTTCAATGGACAGCCAGAGCCCAAATGCTGTTGCGGATGTTCGACGGTTGCTGGAAGCTTGGAAGATGTGAGTGCCTGTGGATGGTCTACGATGACACTTGTGAAATTCAACTTTCGGAAGTGCTATGCGATGGTGAAACAAGGCTCTCAGACAGGCAGCGGATTTTCAAGGGTATCTTTCGCTGCGTCGCAGTCCTCATCGGCTGTCGGGGATTTCGCAGGTAGATGGAATCGGGCACATCCTGCTGCCGTATTTTGAGAAGTGAAGTTTCCCAGTCGCAGCCTTGCTGAGGTGGGGTCGGGTCGAATCTTACGATCCGCAGATGCAGCGATTCGTTGTGCGGGTGGCCGGTGCCTTGGACCCCAGCTCTTTGTGATAGCCGACCGCCGCACTTGTTAAGACACCTCCGTGCCAATTCACGACCAGCACGAGTGCCATTCCACTCAAGGCGAGGCTTTGCATAAGCTGCGTGTTGGCCATGTTTTCACATCTGGTGTACACTTGATTGCCATCCTTGCGAGAGGGTGGGGGTTGGGGGGTGGGGCTCCCAAAAACCAAGAAGCCCGAACAAGCCCTACACACTCCGGAGAATGTTTTAGACAATGTAGAAGCTCAAGCTTCTCACCCTCGCAACCTGCAAAAGTTGCTTTGCAGGAAGAAGTTTGAATACAGCGGCATTGCAAACACAGGGGTGCGTGGCAGAAAAGCATGGCTTCAATAGCCAACAGCTAACCAACTGCATATCTAAGCCGAATCTAAGCATATCTAAGTCAATGTTCAAAGGCCCAGACGAGCCAGCTGCCCGGGGACGGCCCACTCCTCGCAAAGCTTAGGCCATAGCTTTGCTCGTGGTATAGAGTTTCAGATGTTCTTGAAGGTTTGGTTGCTGGGACTTTCTTCGGTGAGACTCTGATTTCTAACCTAGTGTGAAGACCTTCCTCGGACGTCTTTAGCCACTTTAATCAGATGTGTTGTGGCAAGAGCCGTTTGCAAACAGAAGTTACATGCGACATGTGCATATGATCTTCATAACTTGTGCGGCGGTGTTTGGGAAGCAGATCCGGCATGCATGCCCAGTCAGTTGTCTCGGTAGAAGTTGAACACGCCGAGGCATGTGCCCTGCATCTAGAGGGCCGAGATTGTCACACGTCTGTCTCGAGCCACAGCCGAAGCTAGTTAAAATGCAGGCGTGAGAACCTGGTGGTTCCCAGCCGCTCGACTCGATTGATTTCTTTGCCAGGTATTATTATGATCAAGTATGCATAGCTTCAAGAGCCCTCAAGTTGGCGTGCAAGGGTCATGAGATGCATGGTGCGGTAACTTGCGGAAAGAGCACTGCCCTCGCACAGCCCAAATACGGTAAATGCTGAAGCAGACTGCAACCCTGGTGCTAAGAAAGTCCACGAATAAAGGATAGGATATCCGCAGACATGTAGAGGCGCCACGAAAGCTTGCATTTATAGCGGATCTACAACATCCACAACGGACCTTCCAGCATGCGTACCGACCCTTTACTTCCTAGCCTTCGAATCCCGTGCCTGAAGACTTGAGATTCAGCGATCGGAAGCTTAAGCCCACCGCATCACTGGAAACATGGCGGGTTCTGCTCCCAGCTTGTCCAGTGTATACGAGTCTGTTCGCTCTTCTTAGAGCAAGCATAGGCTAACCCCAGACCTCATACCCATGTACCCCCCCCTATACTTTTAACCCAATTCTCTAACCATCTCATAAACCGACCTTCCTGATACAACCCAAACCAAAAGCACTACCTACATCCACCACCTTACCACAATCCTGACCCACAAAAACGAAAGCAATAGCTAACCCCACACCTCACATCCTGACCCCAATTCTCTAACCACCTAATAAACCGACCTTCCTGATACAACCCAAACCAAAAGCACTACCTACATCCACCACCTTACCACAATCCTGACCCACAAAAACGAAAGCAATAGCTAACCCCACACCTCACATCCTGACCCCAATTCTCTAACCACCTAATAAACCGACCTTCCTGATACAACCCAAACCAAAAGCACTACCTACATCCACCACCTTACCACAATCCTGACCCACAAAAACGAAAGCAATAGCTAACCCCACACCTCACATCCTGACCTCCCCCCTATGCTTTCACCCCAATTCTCTAACCATCTAATAAACCGACCTTCCTGATACAACCCAAACCAAAAGCACTACCTACATCCACCACCTTACCACAATCCTGACCCACAAAAACGAAAGCAATAGCTAACCCCACACCTCACATCCTGACCCCAATTCTCTAACCACCTAATAAACCGACCTTCCTGATACAACCCAAACCAAAAGCACTACCTACATCCACCACCTTACCACAATCCTGACCCACAAAAACGAAAGCAATAGCTAACCCCACACCTCACATCCTGACCTCCCCCCTATGCTTTCACCCCAATTCTCAACCCGCCTAACACTTCAACCCTTAAATCCCGCAAAACACAAAGCACCTCCCAAAACCAATGCAACAATCCCGAAAACAAAGCAACCCACCAACCCAAAACAACAATCCAAAACACAATCCAAAACCCAAAGCACCTAAACAAATCCTACCCTCAACCATAAAATAACCTATATCCTAACATGAGATGTGGGGTAAGACCCTAATAGAAAATCCCCAAAAGACCATAACCCTGAACTGGGAAAGGCTCCTCAGGAAGGTATCTTGAAAATTCAGTAGAATCCGAACATAGCAGTTCTGCACTGAATCAAGCCACGTGCGCCAACCAAATGGCAGTCCTGATATTTGGGCCCCCGTATTTGAATGATACGATAGTCCGATCTTCTATTCTGCAACTTGCAGTCTGCAGTCAAAACGGCGCCCGCTTTGATGAGTTCCCATGTACACTTTCGAAAATTCGTAGTTGAAACCCAAGCAAACATTGGGCGGGCAGCTAGCATTTCGGATGTCCAGTGCAAGTATCCCCAAAAGGGTACCTTACACACACCCAGCAGTTGTCCTGAGCAAAACACACTTACATGCGCTCAAATCTCAACTACCTGCAGACAGTAGGCGTAAATTTCTAAAGAAACGGTGGAAAAGTCTGGTAGCCATGTCTCGTTTTGGTCGAGTTGGCCACCCGGTGCGCCTGGCATGCTTGCTGTGGGTGAATCTAGCTTGCTGCGGTTGTCCACTGCTGTGTAATGAGCACGTTTGCGCGCACCTTGCTGGCCGTGGGTGTTTGCCCGCAGCGGCTGCAGCTACACTTAGTGAGACTTCGTGACAGATAGTGTCCAGCTGGACCAAGGACCAAGCCATGGCTCAAATTCGTAGGCTGGTTCTCGTGCTGCTCAGCGCCGCTGCGATGACAACGTTTGTCGTTCCAGTTTGCCTTCCCCGAAGCCAGCAACGAAGGCGACTTGAACATCATGTCACGGAAGGAGACAAACGCAGCGCGGCAGATTTATCAAAAAGCCCGCAACAGCACCAAAACACAGGTAAAACTCCACACGTACAGTATAGCCCCTGATAGGTGCAACAACCAAGAGCTGGTTCGAGTGACTGGTTGGATAGGGTGATTTCGACAGTGCCCACGAGCATTTTCACCGGCATCGTTATCTTTGCCTTCATGGCCGTCTACAACGGCTTCAACGACAGCAACAAGGAATTCCGCACCGATATCAAGGAGACCGTTGCTCGGCTTGAGCAGAAGGTCGACAAAAAGGTCGACAAACTCGAAAGCAAGTTGAACAGCTTGACCGACACTGTCGACAACATCGATGTGAAGGTCAACGGCGTCATTTGCGGGTACTTTCTTGCAATTTGGCTCGTGACAAGGCCTGAGGGAAAGCGTGCGGGTTGATTACAGACACGACCGTGCTGCTCTCCACGGAAGCCAGGCTCAAGATCAGAAAAAAGCAGTGGGGGATCTGCGTGTGTCGGTATTTTCGCACTGAACCTTCCAGCAAGCCCACTCGCAACACAGTTAACGGTGAACATGCACTCTCGCCAGGTGAAGTCCCTTCCCCGACGACGCAGAGATTTCAATGGCTGGGACCGGCTGGGATGCTTTCTTTGAATTTTCCAGCTGAGGTTAGTGTCTTATCGACTGCTGTTTGGTTTCGTGTTTGAGGAGCCTCGGGGTAGGGTCGACTTTGTGGGCTTACCGGACCTTCCTGCCACAGAGAGGAAGAAATCCCAACTGCTGTGTCTAAAACTACGCTTTGCCAGCTTAGGATACTTGTGTAAGGCCCGGAACACCGTGAAAACCACGGATTAGAATATGTAGGACGATCCATTACAAGAAGCAACGCACGAACCAACCACAAGAAACATTTAAAATCTTAATGCGACATTGCTTTTGACGCTTCGTCTTCTGATGAAGAGTCGCGATGCGCGACCTCTGGATGGTTGGCAGGTTCTTCACATCTTTAATAATTCGTGCCTTAAGTAACCTCGTTTGTCATCGTTTTCCAAATGATAATATGTTTGTCCTAATTTCTTATCTATTCGTTTTACTTTTTGGGGGGTTCTCACCCAATGACTGGTGCGTTCTTTTTCACTAATGCCTTTTTTACGCATTATTTTAACACTATTCCCCACTTCTATTTCGGGGTATGTTCTATTGCGTTTTGCCTGTAAACATATATTCAATTTTACTTCAAATTCATGTTTCTTTTTCCTTGCTTCTAATGGTGTCATTTTTGTAGTTGATGAAACCATTTTATTATTATATGTTAATAATATCTCTGAATTATAATCTATCCACTGTATATTTTGCTTTCCTTTCTTCTCATCTGCTTCAACCCGCTTAAACAGCATATCTTTATATGTTCTTATAAAACGCTCCGCGAACGCTGGATGCCCTCTTGTTCTATGTATCTCAATTTTCTCACCCTCCAAATATTCTATAACTGTTTTGCTGTATAAACTCCCTTCCTCATCACTGTAAAACATTTTTGGTTTATCCCCCATTTTTTGTAGTCCTTCCATTATTCCCGCCAACATATCAGGTGGTTCTTTACTCTTAATAGGTATAACAGCAGCGTATTTACTGAAAATATCAATTAAAACCAACCCAATTCTGAATTTTTGGTTTTCTAAATCATTTTTGCTTATAAAGAATAAATCCACCTGATATTCAAAATGCGCGTGGGGTGCTACAAAACTATTCTCACCACGCGGTTTTCTTTTCTCTTCAATGTTCTTTCTAAAAAACTCCTCAACATCGTCTTTCGTGATACTTTTATCCTTCTCTCGGGCATCTTTCAAAGTAGTCGCCCTACTCCCAAACCCTGAGCGGTCATAATAAACATTGCGGATAATATCTTGTTTAGAAGTCATTATAATAAACAAGATATTATTATTTCTATTCTGATTGTTCGGTTTGTTGTTCTTGTTGTTTTAGCCATTCTTGATGCTTCTTGCATTTTTCGTGGCGGGTTCGGGAGCGTTGTTGGAAAACCAGACCACATCCGCACGAGATAGGCGTTGTGAGGGTTTCCTTGTTTCGCTCACGATAATTCAATTTTTGCTGTCTTATCTTTTCAACATTGTTCTTGCTGTATTCTTTTTGGTATGCACATCTTTCTTCCACATGGTTTCTGTAATATTCTTTTGAGCGCACATTGAGTTTATCACGCTCTTCGTGTCTGTATTCCTCCTTAGTTCGCCCCGCTACATTAGATTGTTTGTTTACGCACTCGTTATCTTTTATGTAATGACCTTCGCGCTTAACTAATTCTTCTTTGGATGCACATGGGAAGTTTTCAACTAATTCAATTTTGCAGTTTTCAAAACCGTATTTATTAAAGATGTTATTTACACTTCTTACGCATGTTTCTTGCGATGTATTCTGGTTGAAATATTTATGCTTGTGGTGTATCATCCGTTTCGTCAGCGGTTCAATAGTTGACCCGTAGTAGCAGTCATTATACGCCACATCGGTTATTTTGTATATTTTGCCCTTTTGGTACTTATTTTCACTCATTATACTATTAATTATCTTAACGCACCATTTCTTTAAACCTCTTTTAATGTGAGCTTACGTTACACCACAAGCAGTAGGCACAACAGTTGTCTGAATGGTGACTATAGTCATTACAAAGCCTCTGGGCTGTGAAGTTGCTACATAACTTACCCTGTTTGGTTTCAAAGTTAAACGGTGTGTTGCACTTCTCGCATCTGCTTTTAAACCTCTGTAAGCACCATTCGGGCGTTATGTATGCTTCTTCGTTTATCTCTCTTCCTGCTCTTCTGTCTTGAACTTTGTAATTCTCCACCTTGTTCTTAAAATATCTCATAATCATATTTTTATTCATTCGTTTATCATACTCGTCATTCTTGTAAAACTTGACTTGCCTGAAATCAACACACCTTGTTACTGCACACCACAACCACTCCCTACTTGCTATTGGTAAGTCGTATTCGTGTATGGTTATGCTTCCTTTTACACTCGCCCCTTGACTTGAATGACAAGTGGCGCAGTATGAGTAAATAAAATTAGCATCTACAATGGGCTCATATAACATAAACTCGTCTTCCTCGTTTGCTATATTTTGTAGTGTTATTTGTGTCCCTAGCTTATCTGGCTTTAGTCTCACGATTTTATACCTTAAATTCACATTCACCCTCGGTTGTTTAATCCACTTTCTCGCTATGAGTACCTCCCCTACTTCATATTTATTCGTTTTGTTCATCCTTTCCCTTATCTCGTTTGCTACGTTTCTGCACCTCATATTCGTATATGCGATGTTATGCTCCGATGCCATTATGTCGCCAGTGGTTTCAAAGTATTTCGGGACAATCTCTTCAAAGGGCAACTTCCTTTCCCAGAAGTCTTCATACATATCATTTATTATTTCTCTGTTTCTTTCGCCGTCCTCGCTGTCCTTCGCTCCTACCCTTTTACATATTTGTAAGAAAATGCTGTATCTAAAGACTATATCAAGGCAGTTGTCCATATACGTCGCTGGGTTCTGGCAGTTGGTAATTTACTTCCACTCCCTGCAACTGCTTGACGTCGCCGGTGGCAACCACGATTATATCAGGATTATTTTTTATAAACTGCCTGACCTTATCTAAGACATATAAGTTTGACATATATATCTCGTCAAAAACGATTATCTTAAAAGGCGAGTAATCAAAACTCGGTAGTTTCTCTCCAGCATTCTCATCAACAGCGATGCTGAAAAACTGATTATACGTCGTCGCTTCCACTTCCTTCTCTTGTAAAAGCCTATTGGTTGGAACTACAAATAAAACATTATAGCCCATTTTTTGGAAATATTCGCCTATATAACTCTTTCCACTACCGGCGAAGCGGGCGCGGATTAAACAAGGGTTATGTGTTATAATTTGTTGGCATATCGGGCGAGTGTCCCATTCGTCTTCTACTGCGATATTGACATTTGTAACTTTCGGGATGCTGGGTAGTTCGTTGTGTTTATATGTGTATAACTGCGTGGGTAATGTGATGGTTTTTTTGTCTTCCAGCCTCCAGTCGCCAATTTCATTTCCGAACTTAAGGTGTCCTTCTCTCCAGTGTGTTAAGAACATGTATCCGCACACCTTCGGGACATCATCTTCATGAATTGTCAGGCAGTCTGTTTTAATACTATATACCTTGATATTATTATCATTCAGTGTCTTATATGCTTCATACATCTTAAAGTTGTGATACTGTAGGAACAGCTCCTTTATGTAAATAAATCCGTTTATTAAGGTTTTCTTTTCAGAGGTGCTTAACACATAATATTTAGCTCCTTCTGTCTCTTTCGTTTCTATCTCGTCCTCATTCACTTCATACAGTTCCGTCTGGCACTCGCTTATTGCATATATCTTTCCTCCATGTAGCCTTTGATAATAACACGCCTCGCTCAAAGAAGTAAAGGTGCTACTTCTCTGGCTTGTGTTATGCGACTTCTCTAACATGCCGACGCTGATGTTCCACAGCTTTTTGTGAGTTTGTTTGTTGAGGTTTTCGTCGCTTGTTATTTTCGTTGTGTATAGTTCCCCAACCAGTTTTTTATAATCCACCTTGAACACTTTACTTGGTTGCTTATACCATAATATGTTAAGCTTAACGTTGTCCTTCAGCATTTGCTTTAAAAACTTGCCATATACTAAACAAAACTTGTTATTGAAGAAGAGGTTGCCCTCATACACTTCTACTATGTATAAAGTCAGGCTGTTAAGCTGATTTATGTCACAACTCTCGTTAAAGGGTCTAAAAATGTCAAACTGTGTAAAACGGGGTATTTTCGTTATTGATGCTCCCGCGTGTGTGAAAGCTTTGTTAATATCTATTTCTCTTACCTTCTTAACCGCATCAGCTTCAACAAACCTACCTGTTGGAACGATTGTTTTACACTCCTTGAGTATTTCTATATCTACTTCGTTATAATAGGATAAATGGCTTTCGTTAAACAGCTCCTTCTGCAGTTTAAACATAGTCTGAGTTATTTTGTTATACACCTCTTCGTCATCAACCACCACGTCTTCGTCAAGGCGGTCCTTTGACAAACTCTGTGATACAATGTTGTATTTAACATATTTCTTCAAGTTTTTGTAATAAAACTTACAGAATATATTCATAATCTGCCCCGCTTGATACTTTATATGTGGTTTGTATCCAGCCTCGCTGAGCTGATGAAACACCTTTGCTAAATCGTTCTCGGAGTGTATAAGGGAGTATTCTTCTTTATCGGTCATCTTTAGTAGCTCGTCTATGTTCTCAAACATTTTGTATTCAACAGGTTCGGTTCTGTCGGTAATGTAGAACTTACTCGTGGTGAAGGCGCTAAAGTTCTCCTTTGGCTGGATGTGTTTTAACGTATCCAAGTCGTTATTTAATAAGTATATGTGATTATTTTTCACTAAGCCTCTGAATACTTTTACTCGTCCCTTTTCATAATTAGGAGGGTTGTATTCATAAATCATCGCCCCTGTGAAGTTATACAGCCTAACAGGTATGTTAAAAAACTTGAAGACCTTGTCCATTTGATTTATAGAAGCCCCGTTATTAACGAATTCATCCTCACTCATTTCCAGTATCTCAAGGACTTTTTCACGGGTTAAGGTTTTTACATTCTTTTGTTGTCGCTTTACCTTCGTCAGCTCAGTTCCTTCAAAGTTTTCCAGCAAGGCGTTTATCCAGCACTCGTTCTCTCTATAGTTCTTCTTCTGTAGCGCCTCCTTAATGGTCTCGGCATCTCCATCAACTTCGGTCTGAATGTATCGGTAGTAGGTGCTGATGTTCTGGGCTTCCTTTAATGGCCGGTCCTTTTCATCGTAGTCACCAGTGTCCGTTTCCACCACCTCAACGCTTTCAATTCTAATGACCTCGGCGTATTCCTTTACCTCGCCTAAATTCTGAAACTCACTGCTGGTGTTCATTATCATAAACACCTTTTTATACAAATGTCCCTCTGTCTTGTGATATTTTCTTATCCGTCGGGACACCAGTGTTTCAATGAACTCATTCGCTTTCACGTTGGCGTGCGCTGTATATCCTGCTGAACTACGATTAACCAACATTAAAGGGTAGTATGTCTCACCGTCTATTTTAAACGCTGGTCTTTTAGCCCCTGAGCGGTTTTGACTTGAAAACAGCATATACTTCACATCGTAAGTTTTTCTGTTTTTGAATATTTCCTTAGCCTTCGTGGCTAAGCCACCGATTGCCTTACGTTTTAATATCGGTTGCTCGGCAGTTTTCCCAACAATTCTCTTGCGCCCTTGGGCTTTCCTTGCTGTCTTTGCCGTTGCTTTCATCCGCTCTGTTATTGGGGCTTTGTCGGTGTATTTGGCTACTGCTTTTTCGTACTGCTTTATCCCTTTCTGCTTAGCTTTGTCATTGCCCGTGGTCATCCCGTTAATCAGATTGACGGCTGTTGTGAATTGGGAGATTTTACGGTCCTCGTATAAGTTGATTACGTTGTTAATGTTGGTCATCACTTGTTTTGATGTTTTGCCTTGTTTGGCGTCGCGTATGCTTTTCAGGTTCTGGATATAAGTGTTTATAAGTTTTCTTGTCATAATATTACAGATATTATTATTTATATAATATCTCATTTCTTTAAGTGTATTCTGTAAAATCCGGGTTTTGTTAAAACATACTTAAAGGAAAAACGTTTATTATGTGTAAGATAATTACGATGGCATCGGAAACCGAAAAAACGCAAACTATGGAGGATATCGCAAGTAGCTTAAGCTTTGAACAAGTCAAGGAACAACTGGCGCTATATACTCGGTTGTACTACAAGCTGAGAAAGGAAAGAGACCCCGATTACCTAGCGAAGAAGGCTGAAAAAGAACGAGCTAGGTATGCTAGAAACAAGGCAAACAAAGAACCTTCACCATATAGGTATAATAAAAAATATTTTGGTGAAGAGTTCATGATAATAAAAACACAAAAATAATTTGATTATTAATACAAATAATCAAATTATTTTAACTTGATATTCAAATTTTTAAACCTCTTGTCAGTATCTTTTACTGAAGCTTCAACTGTAGGCTTATTCCAAAGTATATGTTTAGCCCAAAATCCAGCACTGTTATAATCCTTCCAATCTTGATTTACACTGTGTCTTGCTATGTACCTTTGTTTTCTTTCTTCATCTTTATGTTTAGTAAAATCAGAGTAGCCTGTAGCACCGAATGAAACGGTTTTCTTACCATCTATAACAGCATCATATTTTTTATCCTTTTTATCAGATTTTTTAACAACTACATCTATTCCCATTATTAATAAGTATATTATTTTTTGTTTTTCTTTGGTGGCGTTTCACTCCTGCTTCTACTCGCTCCTCTTCTTAATAATCTCATTGGTTGATTGCTTCCGCTTGGCTGTTCGCGTACGCTACGCGATGCGAAGGCTTCGCGTTCCTCATCGCTAGGGCTATTACTACGGCTACGACTTGCACCCCTTCTCATTAAGCCTTGCGTTTGTGTAAATACTTCTTCATCAACAGGTGGCTCTGGTTCTTCATCATCTTCTTCTTCGTTAATCCAATTGTAAGCATCAACAGCCATATTTATACCCTGACCTATTCCCTGACCTGTGTAATAAATAATATTACCTCCTACTCTTGCCATTGTTGCTAAATCGTCCGCTATGGACATTCTTGTTCTATACCTTACATTATCTAAACTTTCCCCACTTGATAAGCTAACCTGACGCGATTGTTGTTTATCTTCATTTCCTTCTATAGCTGTTTTAACACTTCTATTTGATGTAGCATTTGAATAATTACTACTATCATTAAACATATCCGTTTGTGTTGCTTTGTTAGGGTTTCTTATATTATACTTATCTAAATCAAAATCATCAAAATTAACATCATCTAATAACATACCTTGTTGAGTTCTTTTTTGTCTTTCTGGTAATATTTTTAATCTGTGTGTTCTTGCTTCCCTTTCAATTTGTTCAAAAGTTGGTCGCTTCGTTAGAAGACCTCGCGAGGCTTCGCGACGTAATCTTAACATATATTAAACATATATATTTTATGCTGGTAAAAATGATTTCGCTAAAGCTGTTGCTCCTGCTTTTGCCAATGTTTCTACACCGGCTTTTACTCCACCTATGGCAATATCTTTTGCTGTATCTAATGCACTTGATGATGAAGAACTACTACCTTTACCTTTTCCTTTCTTCATCTCTCGCCATTCTATCATTCTTTTTTGTAGTAATTGGTCATTTACTTGGTCTGTCCATCTACCTGTTTTCATTAATCCATCAATATAATTTATTAAATAATCCTTTCTTGTTTGATTTCTTCCCTTACCTTTTACTTTAAGTTTTGATATTTCTTCTTCTTGTTCAGGTGTCAGTTCTATACCACGCAAAAACAATTGAAATCTTATATCGTTTTCTTGAACGCTTTTATCTTGCCATTTTGTTATTTTTGTTGAATAATCTATAGTTTCTTTGTGCTTTCTCGCTTGGGCTGGTGCTTTAGTTGTTTCATCTTCATCTGCTGGTATTAATTCAGGGTCATCGTCAAAATCTTCTTCCTCTTCCTCTCCTTCCTCTATATTTACTAAAGGTTCTCCATCATCCATAACACCAACCGGTAATGATTGTCTATGTGCTTCATCTAAATCAGCTCTTGCTGAAGATGCTGATGCTTGTTGTGCTTCTCTCTGTCTTTGTAAATATCTTTCCATTTCTGTCCTTATTCTTGTCATTTCTTCACCTGTCATTTCATCACCACCATCCATTGCTTCATAAACTTCGGCAGGTGTCTGAAAACCAGCTGAAGCAATAGGCATTGTCCCTGTTCCTGCTTCTATTCCTGCTTGTCTTAATTGTGCTTGTCTCGTTGCTTCTTTTGCTCTGTCTTCTTCTTGCTTCTTCAATCCTAAAAAATCAACATTATCAAACTGACTACCGAACTGATTATTTCTAAATATAGTTGCCTTTCTGTCTATTACTGTTTCAATTGATGGTCTGTTAGGGTCGCCTTGTGCTTCAATCATTCCTATCATTTCATCGTATGTTGGTCGTAATTTCAATTCCGATTTTAATGTTTTAATCATAATATACAAGAAGTTAGATTTTATTTTTATTAAATATTAAAATAAAATCAAACTAAGTTTGCCATATTCGCTTTTAATTCATCTTGTTTCTTTTTTAGCTCCTCTTTTGTTCTTACTGGCATCATCGGACGCTCTAACTGTCTGTTAATATCATCAAGCTGTCCCTGATATAAACTTTTCTTTTGATGTTGTATCCAATCATTCCTCAACCTGATATTTTTAGCTCTATTCTCTGCTTCTTCAATTCTTAATTTCATATCTTCCATTTCTTTCCTTCTTGAGGCAACGCCGAAAGTATCTTCTATGTCATAGTATTGTTGAACCTGTGGCATTCTTTTAAACTCTGGTTTGCTCTTAAACATACTCATAATATTAATAATATTTAGATTATAAATATTATTAATAATCATTTCATTATTTATTTGAAGAACTGAAGTGCTTCTTCAGGAAAATCAATAACATACTTGTCAATCTCATTCAATAACATTTTTACAGTGTCTTCATCAAGAAACTCATACTGATTATTGTTTAAATGCTCTTTCAGTTCGTTTAGTGGAGTGAGCTGCTTTGCCACAGGTTTTTCAGTTCTTCTACAAGCTTGTAAAACGACTAACTGTTTATTAAGTTCATCATTGACATCATAACCCTTAACATTTGTTAAATAATGATAAGAATAATTTTCAATTATACAACATTTCTCATCTGTGTCAAATGTTTTCATCTTTAATAATTCATTTCTTACTATTTCTGCCCTTTCAATATTATTCTTCATACAAGTATATTTATATTAAAACATTTTAGATTTAAAACTGTTTATTTTTTCAATATGTGCTTCTCTCTTTGCTTTTCGTATTTCATTATAAGATGCTTCTAATAATTCTCTTGCTGTTAATTGTCTTGGCACACTTGGCTTTGCTTTTGTTTTAACTTCAATGGGCTCAGAATAACTAACAACTTCATTTTTTACATTTTGAGCGTTTTTATCATTTTCTTTATTCTCATATTTTTTCTTCATCTCTTCTTCAATTTCTTTTCTTAGTTTTTGTTCAATTTTTGACCCATAACTTGACTTCTGCTTATTTACTGGTAATGTTTCGGTTGGTTGTCCCTAACAATAATAAGGATGAGTATGTTTTAATGATTTGGGGGTCATTTTCTTTAAGCAATGCTCACACTCTGCTAATTCTAAAACTTTAACTGTTCGCGCTAATTTCTTTGGTGTTGCTTTCGGTTTTGGTTTTACTGTTGGTTGTGTTGCATCTTCTTTAGTTTCTTCAATAGGGGCTGTTATTGCCTCTTCTTGTTTCATTTTTTCTGTGGGTTGTTCTTCGTTGGTTCCTTCAGTAACTTCATTAGCCACTTCTTCATTAGCTTCTTCATTTTTAACCTCCTCAACTGCTTCAGCACTCATTATTAATATAGTCTATATTTTTCTTATTAGATATTTATGAACCCCTGAAAAATGTTAAAGTGAAAGAGACATCAACATTATTTAAATTAACCGTCTGATTTAAATTATTGCTAAGTCTAAAATTCAATCTGCGAAGCATTTTATTACTAACATCAATATAATCAACACTGCTTAATTCATTGTCGTTAATTACACCAAGATAAGGCACGGTTACATTTATTTTCTTTACTATTGATGAATTACCCGCTACTGTTAATTGGTTGTAATTGCTAATTTCATTACAATGCAAATATAAACTCTTGAAGGGGACTAAGTCTATAAAATCTGATGTGTAAGGTGCTACATTAGTATAAGCATCCGTAGCAGGTGTTGTATTACCGATGACACGGTTGATTGAATTTAAATTATTAACATCAACGGGGTCGCTAAATACTCCTGCTACTGGCGCTATTTCACCATCAGTTAAAACAACAAAAATAACCGTAGCATAATTAGAACTGATTGTGATTTTATTTGTTGAACTGTTATAACTTAAAGAATATGTATTTGGTCTATCAACTGTATCAACCAACAAATTAAGTGCTATTTCTATTGTTTGTGCTAAATCAATTGCTGTATAGTTGCCTTCTGGAATTGTTATTTTACGATAAGTTATACCAGCTATAACACCTGGTGGTATAACTTGATGTCTAAAATATAAATTGTTGTTTGTGCTGTTTATTGAATACCACGAATGGGGAATGCTTACCTCGTGTATTTGACATAGCATATTATCTTCAAGTTGGACTGTTTCAGGCAAATCAATTATAAAATCGGATGAAGTCCCATTGACTTTATAACTACTATCAATATATACTTTTTTAAATTTAAGCATTATTAATTAAGTTAGAAATAATTTACAAGTTAATTATATTATGTTTAAGCATAAAAGAAGAAATGAAGAGTTTTATACGAAGCGCCTAATACAAGAAATAAATTAAATGAAGAAGTTAGGGAAGAATTGGCGGGGACGGAAACATTTTTAACTGATACACAAGGACTTAAATTAGCTTATGAAAATCCTGACGGAATATATCAAAATGGCAGTATTTTATACATAGCAGGAACTAAAAGCGGTAGAGATGTATATGATGATTTAAAACTGCCATTGCATCAAACACAACAAACCAAAAGATACAACGATGTTGATAAATTTATTAGAGATGGAACTATAGAAGTAGATGGTAAAAAACTTACAGGAATTACTGATATTATTAGCCATAGCTTAGGTTCAGCAGTGGGTCAGCAAATAAATAATGATTATGGTAATATTTTTAGAAGTCGTAGTTATGGTTCTCCTTTTGTTTCAGGACAACGACCAGAAGACACAGGAACAAACTTAAGAATAAGAAAAGCCGGTGATGTAGTTAGTATGTTTGATAGAGGCAGTATAACATTAAATAAAGGAACTTTAGATCCTTTACAAAATCATTCATATCAAGATATAGGTAATGTTCATAATAAAGCAGGAAATGAACCTATAACGCAAGAAAAATTCTTAGAGCAGTTTGATTAAATTATCTAAATAATATTAATACATGTTTTCCTTTATTTCATCATCTTATGAACAAGTGGAGAAACAACCAAAAGAGAAGAAGTTTAAACATAACAGTTATGAAGAGATAAGAAAATTACTTGAAGATGGGGAGGATACTAACATAGTTAAAGAGATAAAAAAACAAGAAGAAGAACACTAATAAAGAAAATTCATATAATTTTAAACTATTTGATTAAATATAAATTTATATTTATATTTAATTAAATTTTCTATAGTAGTTTATATAATTATGGAGACATTCAGTCCTGAGGATATACTCGTTGATAATCTCTCATTTAAACTTAACAAAGGAGCAAGTTATATTACTGATAGAAGAAGCGTAAGATTTTACCCGTCAGGTTCAAATGTGTATAAGCCTACATCAGGAAACCGTGTATTAAAATTTCGTTAAATGCTGAAGACAACGGATGGTTAGACCCTCAAAGTGTTCGTGTATTCTTTACAGTTCAAAATTTAGACCAAGACCTTAACCGGAAATTACGACCATTAGCACCGCCTTATTCTTTCTTCAGAAGAACGCGTATTATCGCTGGTAATCAGGTTGTTGAAGACTTTGACAATTACAATCGTGTTCATCAGATGTTTTCTAAGTTGATGTCTCAAGGAGCACGAAAAGACGAAGCAAATGAAGGTTTCGGCTATAGGTATGACGATGAAGTTAAAACATTAGTTAATAATGTAGGAGCTGAGTTAGACTATGAAGTAAATTCTGTTAATTGCCAAGGCTTCAAAAATCAAACGACTGTTGGATTCAAACCCTTATGTGGCTTGTTCTCTCAATTTAAGTAGCTACCATTAAAATATATGGGTAATTTAACAATTGAATTGGAGTTAGTAAATAACGATACTGATTGTATTATTAATCCTGATGACAACACTGAAGCAAACGCAATAGGATACCGTTTTACATCTGATGTAGCACTTCCCGCAGGTAATGCTTCAAACACTTCAAAATTGTTCGAAATAAACAACGCTTTTGTATCCACAGATATTTGTTCTTTGGACAATAATCTTAACTCAGAATACGTAAAACATTTGTTAGAAGGCAAGGGATTACCAATTACTTATACAACTTATACTACACAATCACAATCAGTAGCAGGTTATACCGATATTAATGTTCCAGTTGTTCGTTCCGTTTCTAAATTAGTTGCTTCTTTTATTACCTTTTACAGAACAGACGACCCAAGTTTAGGTTATGAGTATGCTAATAAGCGTTTCTGCCGTTTCTATCATCCTCATCAGTCTCAC
This sequence comes from Symbiodinium sp. CCMP2592, assembly GCA_905221615.1. Classification (NCBI taxonomy): domain Eukaryota; class Dinophyceae; order Suessiales; family Symbiodiniaceae; genus Symbiodinium; species Symbiodinium sp. CCMP2592. The sequence continues at coordinate 470,658 of CAJNDT010004946.1, read as the reverse complement.
GACAGTTAAGTAGAAGGTATTTATGATATTAATAAAGATTTAGAGTTTCAAATTCAATTAGGTTCTAAATTGTATCCAGAATATCCTTGTAATTCTCTAACTCAGTGCTTCTATCATTTAAGAAAAGCCTTAAACCTTCCGGTATTTCATCAACACAGTATTTCAATTGATTTTAAACAATACCGTGATAGACAATTTATTTTTGGCTTCTCTTTTGAAAAAGTGCCGGATAGTAGTTATACAGGAATAAATACTCGCGCAGGTCAGCAGATGTTAATCAGAGTTAAACCAGCAGGAGCAAGTATTCCAGTTGATGATATGCCTGATGAGATGTTCATTACAATGCTTTCAGAACAGGTGGTTGAAATAAAAGATTTAGGGCTTAAAGTTTACGATTAAATCAAAGATTTAATCCTAAAGGGCTACGCCGTTTACGATTAGATATGAAATATCTAATCCTAAATCGCTACACGGTTTACGATTAAATATAATTTAACATTCTAATAATAATTTATCTAATTATTATTATAATGCCATTAACATTAAACAATACAAACACATTAACAGCAGATACTATTATTGTAGGTGGAACTGAATTATCACAAATATATGCTACAAACTCAGAAATAGGAAACAACGCACAAATAGCAACAAATACAGACGATATAGCAGTTTTAAGCACAAAACAATTGCAAAATTTTAATAATATCAACGCTATAAATACCGACTTAACAAATAATTATCAAACTAACACGCAATTAGCATCTAATTTCTACAATAAAACAGAGACAGACACAACATTTACTAACTACTATACATCAGCACAGATAGATACAAATTTATCTACTAATTATCAAAATAACACAGTACTAGCATCTAATTATTATAATAAAGGCGAGGTGGATACATTAATAGCAGGTGCTGGTGGTGGCGGTGGATACACTGATGCAGAAATTGATAATTTATTAGATTTGAGAGTTCCTAAATCGGATTTTGCCAATAGGTTTTCTACATTTCCGATTATTGATTGTAGCGCCCCTACAATTATTCACAGTGGATTAACATTAAACAATGAGACGATAAATATATCACCCACTACAGGATTATTATTTAGCAATCAAACGGGAGGAGGAGATAAAATTATTAGTGTATTTAAAAATGCTACAAATTATATAACTTTACAAGGAAATAAAATTATATCAAATGCCACAAGCGACGACAGCGTTGTAGATTTAAATTTAAATCCATCGGGAAATATTAATATTAATAACGATTTATCCGTGAATAATGCTAATATTACAACTAATTTAACGGTTGGAGGTGAAATTGACTTAACAAATAATTTAACAGTAAAGGGAGATATTGAATTAACAAACTCTAACACAAGCATTGAACGATATACTAATGCTACTAAATCTAACATATCAATGGATTTATCAATAAATGAAACCGCTAACGCTATAAGATTAATTAACGGAACTAATGACGATACTGACACAAATACATACATTGAATGCAATAATACAACGGGTGGAACAACATTATTTAAACCGACACATTTTAAAGATAATATATTTTATGAAACTGATAATTTCAATATTTCTAATAATTCAGGATTAACAATTTACAAGCCAACAACAGACGCCAGTAATGTTGTAGCGATTGCCAATAATAGTGGGAAAATTAGATTTAGAGGTTTTAGTATTGATGCTTATCAAACTAATGACTCATCACAACAGTTATTTTTAAACATGAACAATTCAAACGCGGTAAGATGTAATAAGTTAGGGATAGGAGCTAATGCAGTTGCAGATGTTCTTAATGTGAATGGTGGCAATTCTAATTTTAGTTCTACCGTAAGGTTTAACGGAGCTACTACTTTTAACAATGAAATATTAATATGGAATAATAGCAAAATATACAGAAGAGCAGACGCTAATAATTCCTTAAATTTAATAACAAATGATGAAATAAATTTCTCATTTCAAGCAAACAGAGCAACCGACCCAACAACAGCAACAATAGCACTGCAATTAACCGACACCAACGGAATAACATTAAACAGAGCAGTCACAAACAATCAAACTTTTAATAGTATTGGTGATATAACAGCAGAAGCAAGTTTAAGAGTATGGGGTGATATATTATTTCAACATTCATCAGGCATTAAAGAAACATTAAATGGAAGCGATTATGATTTAGATATAAGAAATGGCGATACAGATAGAGCAATTAATTTTATCATAGGAACGATAGGAAGCACACCGGAAATACAATTAACGGAAGGTAAAGTACATTTATTAGGAAATTTGGAAATAACACATACTGATGTTTCAGGTAGTCAAAGAGTACTAATAAATAATCCCGATACAGATGGATTTATTAGATTAAGTAATAATAATTTATCAAGGTTAGATGCAACAAATACAGGTGTTGATGTTTATGGGGACCTTTCATATACGGGGTCATTAATACCATCATCTGATAAAAGACTAAAGAAAGATATAAAGGAACTAAATAGCAAAAAAGCAGTTGAATTAGTAAAATACATTAAGCCGAAAACATATCATTTTGTTGATGGTAGAATACAAGGTAAGTCTTGCTGTGGTTTTATAGCTAATGATTTTATGGAAACTAAGAAGATGCCAAACGAATGGCAGAATTTAGTAAAAGAAGGAACAGATGGTTATTTGAAGTTTGACTATACAATTACAACACCTATACTATGGAGTGCTTTACAGGCAACAATAAATGAAGTAGATAAGCTGAAAAAGGAAGTAAATAAGTTGAAAGGTAAAGGTAAAGGAAATAGAAGCGATAGTAATTAAAATATAAGTTATAATATAATATGGGTAGTAGAATATCAAAAGATAATGAGAATGATTGTATCAATCAAATAAATAATATTAATGAAAATGATTTAGATTTGAGTAATATTGATAGATTACAAATTAAAGTGTTGAAAGAAATGATAAAAGAACTAAAAGAAGTAAAAGAAAAGAAGAGTGATAAAATTATGTATCGGTTGCCTGTTCAAATATGTAATTACAGCTTGTTTTGATTAATAATGTTATTTTAACATAATATTATTAATCAATTACCAATTTAGCATCAAATCTTTTATAAAACATATCATTAACATCACTTTTCATTAAGTTGATAAACAAAAAACTGTATGGTTCTTCCGTTGCTATGTTATATACGTCTAATAATAGCTTCTTTGCTTCCGCGAGGTTTTTAGTATCAGCAACGGTGGATTTTTTAATCAATACCGCGCTTAACTCTTCAACCATTGTTTCAATTTCTTTGTAGTTTCTTAATCTGAAAAAGAATAACTGACGACTATTAACGCGAATGATAGGACTTAAAGCATTAAATTTTTGTGTGCTTGTTATAATATTGATTGCGTTATGTCTCCCGCGAACATACAACTGATTTAGCAAAGGCGAGTTTCTTGAAAAAGCCTTACTGTCGGCGAAGTCATCTACTATTATCAGTATTGAAAATAATTTTTTGTGGTCGTTCTTCTTCTGATTTTTGTATTACTTTATGCTGTCTTTTTATCACTGCTTCTAATTCTTCTGGTATGTATTCATCAAACATACACTCTTCCTTTTCTAAATTAACCTTCAAATTATCCTGAATATATTTTTTGACTGGCAACCAATTACTATCAACTGAAATTGAAGGGGACCAGATATATATTCTTTCAAAGACATCCCTGTAAATATCCAGTATCATTGATTGCAATAGTATTCCTTTACCAGAACCGCTAGGGCCTGTTATTATTTGACTAAACGGTAATTTAGGTGCTACTTCATATTTAGATTGTTTAAAATCACATTCTTTAACATTTATAGGTTTAACTATGGGTATAATCATTATTATTAATACATAGAAAAATTATATCGTTATTAATATATGGCTAATTACGATGACTATTTAGAGGTTATAAATGAGATAGAGAAATTAGATATAATAAAACACCTAGATACAGAATGTGTTGTTATAGCTTGTTAGACTTCTTGAAAGCTGTTTGTTATTATTTCAAGAATATTAAAAAATCTAAATAATATAAATGAGCGAGGCTTCAACAGAAGAAAGCAATGATAAAGGAGTTCATATTAATGCTCGTGGTGTATCTTGTATCCCCTGTCGTTGTAAAAGACAGTTTTATCACAAGGAGACTAAAACCGTTAAGGAGAAGAATACAATAACAACAAATACCGTGGTTGATAAAAGGAATACTAAATTTGGTGGTGGCAGACACACAAGTCCTGACGATATATTTAAACCAGATACTAATTTGCAGGAAGGAAGCGTTGAAATATGTGACACAGGTTGGGGCAAATCTCGTATAACACCGGAAGAACTGGAAGAGCGTGTTGAGAAAATTGAAACAGATATTGATTTACTTAAAAAAGATATAGAAGATATAAATAATAACAATAAAATTAAGATGGATTAAAGATTTATTTCTGTTATATATTGACAGGTAGGGATGCGTAAGCATCCCCCAGCTCTTGGATTTAAAAATGCATTTTTAAATCCAACAGGACAAGTATGTCAGTTTTGGACGCTTCGTGTCCTCGCGAAGCTTCGCTACGAAGGAGAAGAAAACAACCCCCTGACAATCGGCAAGTATTGTTTCACATTGGATGGGCACACGAAAGGGAAGTAGTGTTGGAACATTCAATAGCATCACATAAGCTGTTGCTTAATTAGTTTGAACTTTATTCATAACGTTTTTAAGTTATGAAAAAAGTTGTAATTCTACTCTTTATATGTAATTTTGGAACGCATCTTCACCTAAAACTTTTAGTATAAAAATTTTAATCTAAAACTTTTTTATATAGTATGTCAGATATAGATGATGATGATGATGATGTGAAAACAACCAATGTAACGAGATTTCAAAAGATACTGAAGAAGCTAGAAACAATTGAAACCAAGTTGGAGAAGCTCACTGATAAACCAAAACAAATTAACAAAACATTAGTTAAAGACAGTGAGATGTATAAGAATAAGAGAAACGTATATATAAACAAACTTAACACTGGAGAAATTAGATATCCAAAAACAGAGACCTTAGAATATTATGAAATACAATATAATGATGAACATAAGGTTTATAGTTGAATAATGTATTTTACAAATTCTGTATTTTACAAAATGACTTAAAGACTTGAGGACTTAAGATAGTAGAGAGTAAATGTTCAGTCATGATGAACAGGAGGAAATTATTAGTGAGTTCTTGAATGTTATTGAGATGAAAACCGTTATTAAAGACAAAGTGAGTAGATGTGCTACATGTAAGTTCAATCAAAAGAATATGTCATTATATAAACTGAATATACCTGTCAATATTATCACAAAGATTTGTAAATACAGTTATGAGGAATGCGAAGTGTGTAAAACTTTAACAGACTTTAAGGAGAATGTTTATGATTGTAGTATTGAAGATTTTGAAAATGTGGTTAAAGCAGTTGAAGATAAACATAAATACGATATAACAGATTACACAGAGAAGAAATTAGATTCACAAATATACTATTATGTTAAATTAAACCCATTTCCTAAATTTGAGAAGACAATACGATGGTCCAACACTATATTACCAGAATTCAAATTTTATAATGCTGAATTCTACAATGACATTAAATTATTATACGATACTGCATTTGTTATTGATGAAAAGGTAAAACAATTTTACAGTAAGCAACGAAACATCATAATTAATGATTATGATAAAAATGTAGATGAAAAGAATAAAACAAAGAGAAAATTTGTTAATCATCTTGAAAGACAACTGAGTAAAGTTGAAAGTGCATTTTTTGTAATTCTCCAACATATAAACAACAATGAGAAGTTTGGCAAATTGAAAAACAAATTGTATTCAAATGAAATTTTTAGATGGATTAATAAACGAATAGCAGAAGTGCATTTTGAAGATGATTTTTCATTTGAAAGGTTTTTGGACAAAAGGTTTCCGTATTTACCTACAGTTCCATACAATAAACAAAGAAAAGTGAGAGACGATACGGACTATCTAAATACTATAGATGATTGCTTGATGTAATATATTAACAAAATACAATATTGTTAATATATTATTTCACTTCTTACACATCCTTTTAGGGGTAGAATTTCAGATAAGGCTCTTCCCCCAGACCTCATTAGAACTAGTTGAGGCTAAGCTTTGCTTAGGTGGCTTTGGTTTTGAGAGTTTTGTTGAGGATTTTGGCTAGTGGCTTTGGTTTGGATGGTTTCAAGAGTTTTTGTTGAGGGTTTTGGCTAATGGCTTTGGTTTGGATGGTTTCGAAGGCTTGATTAGGCATCCTGTTCGGGAATTGGGTTAAAAGTATAGGGGGGGGGTACATGGGTATGAGGTCTGGGGTTAGCCATTGCTTGCTCTTAGACGGGGGTGTCTAAGATGTGGTTTTTGCATCTTAGATTTGCTACTTTGGTGTAGCAGCATACACTGTGCATGTCCGAGACTGTTTTCCCGGGTTTAAGAACCCCCGGTTGCATTTCCTGAACCAAGCTGGTGCCCAGCTTCTTGAAGCGGAGTCCTCGTCCTGTTGTGCAAGCCGTGCGTATCAGAGGCTGTGGCCGTGGCATGCACAGAGGCCACGCATGGGAAATCGAACACGACAGTAGCTGGCCCAACCTCTGAGCGAAAGGAAACAGCAGCCTTGCGCACGTTATCAGTGCCAGATCATGGTGGAGGTTTCGGTATGTTTTGCGCAGCTTCTTTAAGTCTCCTGTACTGGAGTCAGGCATGAACCGATGAAGTTCAGACGCATTCAGGCCCAGTGCGTGCACACGCATCTGTAGGCTTGGAATGATGTGACAACGACAGTGTCGGGTTCGGTTTCCCAAAAAGCGAATCGAGAGATACGGAGAACAAGAGACCAAGAAAGAGCAAAACACGCTCCAGATCTGAACTCGGGCCAGCTCTAGGCTCAGATGCGGCTCCGTGGCACCTCACCACGCTGCCTGAGGTAGGCCTTCGTTAAGCGGGGGACAGGGTGGTGCTGGGGGTTTGGGCTGGAGAATTCAATTTAGCCGAACACATTCTATCGAAGTTCTCGAACCCGAGATGACTCCGGAACCGGATGTAATTGTCTTGCTGTTAAGTGGTGCTCGCTCCAAACATTTTGCAATCAGAGTAGGACAAGGCTTGGCGGCAGAGGCCGGGCTCAATGACGCAGGCTCATTACATGGTCAACAGCAGGTTCCAGGGGTGAGTGTTCTGGGTTTCTCGGCCGTGGGTGGAACAGGCCAGATGGCACCTATGTAGCTTTACCATGGCATGGAAATAGCTGGTGCAGCCCTGACTGATCGCTCGCTGCGGCTCGTTACAGCGTTTGCTTCGGGGTCTTTCAGAGGTCATGTAAATGATAATGCTGAACCACGGCCCTTCAGCCAGAAATTACATGGCAAGACAAGCCGGTATGTCCATGCTGTAGCCGCTTCCTTTTGAAGCTAGACAACCCCTCAACATGGGACTACAGAGATGCAGCCATCACCCGTAATCGGCCGGACAACGAGCATCTTAAACGCGAATTGAAATGTTCGTGCCCGGTCCATACTTCCAAAAACCGCTCTTTGCAAGCAATTGCATGCTGCAGAGATACACCGATACCGCACGCCCCGGCGGAAGGGCAAACACATTCAGCGATAAAGAAGCAACTTAGAAGTGTATAGGCCTTGCTTACTGCACGCTCCGCCATGGGTGTCACCTACGACCAGCCTGTGATCGATGGTATCTGCAGCCGACTTCGAGTGCCTTGTGCCGAAAACGAGCCTCTGAGACTGGACCACATCAACCCAGAGGGTTTACATTCTTTTGCAACCTGGCACCGAGCATGCGACGGCCGCTTTTAAAGCTTCATCTTGCAAGGTGCTGGTGCAGGATGCCTTTCAGCACCTTGGTCAAACAAAAGTGTCTCCTTGTAACTTGTACGTTTTCAGCATTGCGAAAAGAGCCTTAGCCGCAACGATGCTGCAGTGCATTGTGCCACAGATCGCCTTTCTTGATGCCATTTCGCAGGCATTTGCTAGGATTCCAGGACTAAGTAGGGTTTGACACATGTAGGTTTTCTGGCCGCAACGACAAACTGCAAATTGGGACTGCCGCAACTTTAGGATGCGAGACTGATTGGAAGCTGGGCCCCTGCATAGGAGACATCTGTATGGCTCGGCCATCTTCTTCGCGGATAAGCTGGTCTCACTGCGGGCTGAGCAGGTTCGGGGTGAAATGAGTTTTTTTGGGAACAAGTCCTGGCTGATTCATGTCAATACTTTTGCTCTGGACAAGAATCGGTGTCTCACGCGTGTGTGTCTTAGCGCACGAAGTCCGCCGCTGCCCACAGCCGACAGCCGGACCGGACCAGAACCATGCCTTTTGCATGTTGCCAGTAGCGACTTTCTCCTGACCACAGGAAGAGATTTACACGCTGGCGGAATGCTACTTCAAGAACCGCGAGTACAGAGACTTGTTGCTTTCGTCCACTCATGGCAACCTTCCCAAGAGTTTTCCGGGGGCCAGTTGCTGGACCCTACACCGAGAAGCTTCAAGACCTGGCATTACCCAGCATGCTCTCCTGATCCGAGCGTTCGGCTACAAGCCTCCGATTTCTCGCCACACCTCCTTGAACGCATGAAGTTGTGGGACCCAGGACGGGTGCTGCATTTGCTGAAGAAGCATCTTGGCACCTATGACAGGAAACGGTCAACACAGGGCACTACTGGGTTAGAGGTTCAGCCTAGACCTCAAGATTCCAGCACAAGTCAATTTAAGCGGCTGGGCACTAGTGACAGGTTTTCATGACATGATCGTTTCAGACGTGAACCCACCCTGATCATGCCCCAAAGCCCCGCAGTTCCCGTGCAGGTATGGCGAGGCAACTGAGCAGAGCCACCGCCTGAAGCAGCTTTGCTTGCAGAAAACAGTTTCGCATGGGTTGGCAACGAGTTATACCGCCCAAACGGCTTCTGTAGGACCTCTATAGGCCGAGACTCGCAGCTTGGCCTCCCGTGCCCGAGGCTTCTGGTCGCGCAAAGCCTCATGGAGTGCCGGGACTGGGAAGAAGCCTGACCGCGAAGGTTTGCAGGTCCAGTCAAACTTGTCCACTTCGTCACTTAGCGATAGGGTTGTGCAGCCAAGAGTCCTGCAGGGTGTGCTCTGAGGGCTGGGTGCTTTTTTTGGTACCTGCAGGTTTAATTTTGGGTACTGGCGGGGCTTTCTTTGTGCTGGGTCGGCCCGGCGCTCAACAGCTTCTTCGAGCACGCATGAACAGAGTCCGAAGCAAGCCCTCCGCCCTGTCCAGGATTTCTTTTGTATCTCCACCAACTTGGGTCCAAAAGAAGCCTTCTCTCCCCCCCACGGATTTTTTTCTCCCTCGTCACGTATCCATGACCAAAAAAGCCTTCCTCTCAGCGCACAGGGCTTCCAGTGGCCCTTCTGCAGCCCGGATCGAGATTCCTAAGACCGAGATCGGCGGGTTTTGGAAGGTCGCCTCGTGTACCCCTTGCAACCAACAGACCATAGAGGTCTTAAAGAATGCCCTCCCCCTGCACGTTTTGTTTAATTGGGCCCTGCAGGGGGCTTCATATGGCCCTGATGCAGGAGGAACACATGAAGCCTTGAGGAGGGCTGAAAACACCTTGACAGGCCGCACAAGGCTTCATGTTACTTCTTGACAAGGCTTCATCCGGACGTGCCGGTGTCGCCCAGGTGGTTGTGCGCTTATGTGTTCTTTCTGTTGCTTGTTTTTTCTCCAAGCAGCAGGGCTGCTATGCAGGGTTCGAAACTGTCACGCTTTCCCGGGCTCGGGCTTCAGCCCATGGCGGGCTCCCTGCCCTTCGCGGGCTTGCTGGCCTTTGCCCTTCGCGGGCCTCCTACCCTGCTTTCGCCCCCTTCGTGGGCTCCATGTCCTTCGCGAGCTTCCTGCCCTTGGCGGACTTCGCAGGCTTTCAGCCGTTCGCGGGCTCGCTGCCCTGAACGGCCTTCCTGCCCTTGCGCGGGCTCTCTAGTCTCTTTCGAGCGGTTTGCTCCTTGTTCTGGAATTCTCTGGTCCCTCTCTAGCGGTTTGCTCCTTATATTCAAATTCCCTATTCATTCGCTTTCGAGCGGCTTGCTCCTTGTTCTCAAAGTCTCTAGTTATTTCGAGTATATACCTTTTTTCTCAACTAACCTCCCTAGTCCGTTTCGAACGGTTTGTTCCTTTTTCTCACATTCTATAGTCTCTTTCGCTTGGTTTGCTCCTTGTTCTCAAATTCTGGAGTCTCTTTCGAGCGCTTTGCTCCGTTTTCTGTCCCTTTCGAGCGGTTTGCTTCTTTGTCTCACGTCTTCACGTCTTTTTCGAGCGGTTTGCTCCTTGTTGTCAAACTTCAAATATTTTAGTCTCGTTCGAGCGGTTTGCTCCTCCCTGTTTTGAAACTCCATAGTTTCTTCCGAAGTTCTCTAGTCTGTTTCGACCGGATTTCTGGTTGTTACTCTAATGCTCTAGTCGTTGTCGAACAGTTTGCTCCTTTTGCTCAAGTTCTCCAATTTCTGAGAGCGGCTCTTTCGCTTGGATTGCTCCTTGTGCTCAAACCCCCAAGTCTCTTTCGAGCGGTTGCTGGTTGTGTTCTCAAATCTTCTAGTCCCCTTCGAGCGGCTTGCTCCTTGTTCTCAAAGTCTCTAGTCTCTTTCGAGCGGGTTGCTCCTGGTTCTCAAATTGCGGAGTCCGTTTCGAGCGGTTTGCTCCTTTTCTCAATTTGTTTAATCTCTTTGGAGCGGTTCGCTTTTGGTGTTCTCAAATTTTCTGGCCCCTTTCGAGTCCCTTCCTTTTCTCAAATTCCCCGGTTTGCTCCGTGTTCTAAAATTCTCTAGTCTCTGTCGCTTGGCTTGCTCGCTGTTCTCAAAATCCGCCAGTCCTGTTCGAGCTGATTGGTGGTTGCTCTGAAAGTCTCCAGTCTCTTTGGAAAGGTTACTCCTTTTTCTGTTCTTTGGAGTGGTTTCCTCCTTGTTCTCATAGTCTCTGGTCACTCTAGTCTCTCTCGAGCGGATTGCTCCCGCTCCCGTGTTGTTAAATTCTCTAGTGTCTTTGGAGCGATTCTCGAATTTTCTAATGTCTTTGGAGAGGTTCGCTCCTGGTATAGTCCCCTTCGAACGGTTTGCGCCTTGTCCTCAAATTCCCTGGTGTCTTTCGAGCATTTCGAGCGGTTTGGTCCTTGTCCTCAAATTCTCTACTCTCTTTCGAGCGGTTTGCTGCCTGTTCTCAAATCCCCTGGTCTTTTCTCGAGCGGTTTGCTCCGTGTTCTCAAATTCTTTAATCTGACTGGTTTGCCGCTTGTTCTCAAATTCCCTAGTCTGTTTTGAGCGGTTTGGTTTTTGTTCTCAAATTCCCTAGTCTGTTTCAGTCTCATTCGAGCTGTTTCCTCCTTTGATTGACTTTTTCTTATCTTTTGAGCGGTTTGCCACTATTTCTCAAATTCGCTAGTCCCTTTCGACCGGTTTGTTCCTTTTTCTGTTCCGTTTTTCTGTTCTGTTGAAGCGGTTGCATTCTTGTCAATCTCCCCAGTCTCTTTTGAGCGGCTTGCTCCGTCTTCTGAAACTCCCTCGTCCTGTTCGAGCGGTTCTTGCCGCTTGTTCTCAAGTTGTTTGGTCTCGTTCCTTTTTCGGGTGGTGTACTCCGTGTTCTCAAATTATCGACCCTCTTTGGAGCGGTTTGCTCCTTGTTCTCCAATTCTCCAGTCTCTTTGGAGAAGTTTGCTCCTTGTTCTCATTCTCTAGTTTCGACCGGTTTGCTCCCTGTTCTCAAATTCTCTATAGTGTTTCTCGAGCGGTTTGCTCCTTATAGTCAAATTCTCTAGTTTTTTCGGGCGGTTTACTCCCTGTTCTCATTCTCTAGTCTCTTTCGTGCGGTCAATTACTCGGTTTGCTCCCCTGCTCCTTGTTCACAAGTACGCTAGACTCTACCTTCGAGCGGCTTGCTCCTTTTTCTCAAATTCTCAAGTCTCTTTCGAGCGGTTTGCTTCGTGTGTTCAAGTTCTCCAGTCTCACTTTGAACGGTTTGATCCTTGTCCTTGAATTCCCTAGTCTGTTTCAAGCGGTTTGCTCCTTTTTTCAAATTCTGCAGTCTCTTTCGCTTGGTCAGTAAAGCCGCGTTTCGTTTCGGTTCGTTTCGGTTTTTCAGATGGGGTTTGAGTCGGGCCCTCCATCCTCCATCCATTTGTACTCCTGTCCAGCCTTCCAGCCAACCCCCCCTCCACCACCCTCCATCCAGCCCTCCAGCCCTACATCCACCCCCGCACGCCCTCCATCCATCCACCCCTTCCTCCACCAGCTCTCCATCCACCAGCCCTCCATCCAGCCCTCCAGCTCTTCACCCCTCTCCATCCAGCCAGCACCCCCAGCCCGACTCACAACCCTACACCCTAAACCTTCAAGACGGACATAAATAGAAATTGCTTGTCATTGCTTGCGTTGAACCGCCCTAAAACGTCAATTTCAAGCCCAACCCAGCCCAAAACCAGGTCGAGTCATGAAACTCCCCCGCATTAACGTCTGGTTTCACTCGCAAAACCCAGTGCCAGCCCGACCCCAGCCCAAGCCCCCATCCCCAGCAACCCCATCCCCAGCAACCCCACCCCCAAAATCAGGTTCCAGTCGCAAAACTCACCCAAATCGCCATCCAGCCCAGTTCCCAAAGGCCCCTGATCCCAGCCCAGCCCAGCATCCCGGCCCACCAATTCAAACACCAAGTTAAAAAGGAAACCCTGTCAATACTTTCCGTCAAAACGTTTGGGTCAAAGCTTTGTGGCACCCAAACCTTTAAGCCAATTTCGAAAAAGCCCTAAACGCCCCAGCCCCGGCCCTACAGCCCAGCCGAGCCCGCAATGGAGGGGGGGTTGGCTGGTGGATGGAGGAGGGGCGGCTGGATGGAGGGGGCTGGCTGGCTGGAGGTTGGATGGAGGGCTGGTGGATGGAGGAGGGTTGGCTGGATGGAGGCGGCTTTGGCTGGAGGGGCTGGCTGGGTGTTTTGGCTGGAGGGGCTGGCTGGATGGCGGGCTGGTTACTTGGATGGAGGGCTGGTGGATGGTTGGCTGGATGGGGGGGTTGGCTGGATGGAGGGCTGGTGGCTGGAGAGGGGGGTTGGTTGGATGGAGGGCTGGTGGATGGAGGGCTGGTTGGCTGGATGGAGGGTGCTTTGGCGGAGGAGCTGGCTGGATGGAGGGCTGGAGGGCTGGTGGATGGAGAGGGGGTTGGTTGGGGAGGGCTGGTGGATGGAGGGGGGGTGGCTGGATGGAGGGCTGGTTGGCTAGATGGAGGGGGTTTGGCTGGATGGAGGGCTGGTGGATGGAGGGGGAGCTTGGCTGGATGGAGGGCTGGATGGAGATGGGGGTTGGAGGGCTGGTGGATGGAGGGGGTTGGATAAATGCGGTTCGGTTCGCGCGGTTCGATTTTGTGTGTCGGTTCAGCGGTTCGCGGTTTTTGCGGTTCACAGGGGTGGACGGTTCCTGGCGTTTCGGTTCCGGTTTGCGGTTCGGTTCGCGGCCTTCCTGCTTGGTTTGCTCTTTGATCACAAATCCTTTGGTGGTTTTTCGGAGCGGTTTGCTCCTTGTTCTGACATGCTCAGTCTCTTTCGAAGGGTTCGCTCCTTGGTCTCAGATTCGCTAGTCCTTTTCGAGCAGTTCGCTCATGCTTTTCAAAAACATCTCTAGTCGTTTTCGAGTGGTTTGCTCCTTGTTCTCAGATTATTTAGCTTCTTGCGAGCGCTTTGCTCTATCTTCTCTAAACCCCTAGTCTCTTTCGAACGGCTTGCTCCTTGTTCTCGAATTCTTTTCAACCTCTTGAGCAGTCTGCTCGTTGTTCTCAAATTCGCTTCTCTCTTTCGAGCGCTTTGCTCCTTGTTCTCAGATGATCTAGTCTCTTTAGGGCGGCTTGCTCCGTGTTCTCATTTCTCTAATCCCATTCAAGCGGTTTGCTTCTTTGTCTCAAATTTTCTGTCTCTTTCGAGCGGTCTGCTCCTTGTTTCTCTTTCAAGCGGTTTGGTCCGTGTTCTCCTTCTGTAGTCTCTTTCGAGCGGAATTCTCTATAATAGTCTCTTTCGAGCGGCGCGATCCCGTGTTCTCAATGTTTCTAATCTCTTTTGAGCGGCTTGCTCCTTGGTCTGAAATTGTCTAGTTTCTTTCGAGCGATTTGCTCCTTGCTGGGCCTATATGCCCTTGTGACAAGCTCCTCTCGCCTCTCGGTTCCGCGGCTTTTGGCAGACTGCCTTTCCACGCTCGCGTTTTGTTCTGGATTTTTGCGTTCCCCCTCCCCTCCCCTAACTCTCCTTATCTTTCCCTTCCCTTAGTTGCCAATCCAGTCCTTTCATCCTTTCCGCTGCCCTTCGTTCCTTCTCCGCTTCCCTGCCATCTTCCTTGTCTTCCTCTCCCCCTTTCTCGCTGTCGTTTTGTTCCTCTTTCTCGCTGTCTCTCTGTCACTCAGTGTGTCTGTCCCTCTGTTTCTCGTTCCCTCTTTCTCTCCACTGCTTTCCCTCGGCCCGCTTGGTTTCCCTCCGTCTCTCGTTTTGTCTCTGTCTCTCTCTCTCTCTCTCCCTCTGTCACCCTCGTTTTCTTCCCAGTTGCTTCTGTCCCTCTGTCGTTCAGTCTCTTCGTCTCTCTGCCTGGTTGTCTCCCTGTGTTATGTATCTTTATTCTGTTGTTTTTTCGGCAAACCCAGGGCGTGAACAAAACCCTGTATGACCGATTGAGATGTTTTTTGCCTACTTAGAAATTATTTTCTTCCTTCTGCCCAGCCCCCAAACCCTGGGGGTCGAAGAAGGCGCGAAAAGACCCCAAGCGAGAAAGTGAGGACGAGGAGTCTTTTCGGGGTGTGAAAAACCCCGAGCGTCGAATTGTCGGTTTCGGCGTCCTGAAGTCTTCCTGCGGGTCAGCAACAGCATGGCCAACTTGCAGACACGTCCTTATTTCATGAACAGACCATGAAAGGCTGGATTTCGCTCCATCTTGAGCCCTCATGCGTGTGACTTTCGGATTCGACCGTTCCCACTGAAGTGTGTGACTCTAGTGCGTGCTGCGCCTCTAAAGTTTGTGTAACCTCTGCTTTGAGATCTGAGGAATGCCTCAGGCGCCCGGAGAGGGTCGGGCGAACGTGTGTGCAGAGTTGTAGCTGTCGCAGGTTTTATTGAAGGAAGCTCTGACGATGTGCGAAAGCACAACCATTTGTGGGGTCTGTTAGGCGGTCAAGGCCTCGGGGGTAGTCGTAAGATGGACACTGACACCCCGGCAAACAAGGTTGGATTGAGAAAGAGGCAGGTCTGAGCATGTGGGTACGGTATGGTCCTGTCACAGTAGGGCCCGTAGCATAGCAGCAGCGGTAGGAGTCGTCGCAGCCGTAGCAACCTAAGTTTATATTGTATGCGTCTGTATATATATATATATATGCATATATATATATATATATATACATGCATTCATACATCATATACAAACCTACATGTGCATGCAGTCGTCGCAGTCGCAGTCGGAGTAGCCGTCGTAGTAGTAGCCGTCGTAGTAGTAGTCGTGGTAGCAGTATATAGTAGTAGTGGTAGTAGTAGTAGTAGTAGTAGCAGCAGCGGCAGTTATCGGTCACAGTCGCAGTCGTAGTCGTAGTAGTGCTGGGATTGTAGCATCAGTAGTCTTATCAGTTCAACAGATCACAACAGGAACACGCGGATGCTTTCGCGCTTGGCACCAAGTCAACCAAGCCATAAGGTTTGCTAGGATCGACGTGCGTCCATTGTAGAAGGTTGGAATCCTGCTCCCCTCAGACCTTCAACCGGAGGTATTTGGAAGGCCATTGGCCTGACGACCAAGGAGCTTCTGACCCGACGCTCGGATGTAGCACCGGGCAGAGTCGCCGATAATAGCCCTTCAGGGTTCACACTAGCCATGGTTACAAGTTGCAGACGGTGAAATTGCTGCACAGCCGAGGGACATTCACCGATTCCGTCAACAATTAGGATCCGGGATGTTTCCTAGATGCTGAAGGGCGTGTAGAGCTTTAGGGTTCATCAAAATCCTCCCTGGCACCCAGGAAGACGGCCTCGTGCTTTGCCCTTCTCCGTGGCAAGGTCTACGAAGCCATGGAAAACCTGGACCTTTGGGTGGTTTCAAGGGTGTGTTTGCAGGCTTTAGACAAGACTGGGGCGAGGCGGATAACATTTGGGCTTATCTTGTTCTTGTTGTGCAGGGGATGTGTGCTACCCTTGCGGGACCAGGAAAATGCGC
The DNA here is from genome assembly GCA_905221615.1 of Symbiodinium sp. CCMP2592. NCBI lineage: Eukaryota > Dinophyceae > Suessiales > Symbiodiniaceae > Symbiodinium > Symbiodinium sp. CCMP2592. Next base: position 454,386 of record CAJNDT010004946.1, on the reverse strand, counting down.
TGATGACGCTCGGCAGCAGAATCGCCGAAAGCTTGTCGGCCTGCCTCGTCGGCCCCACTGTAACGTGGGTTCTGATTTGTGTGGGGTTGGATTGACTGAACAGCTGAGAGTGAGTGATAGAGCCTTAGAGGGAAAGAGAAGGATGGTTAACAAAGCGAGAGAGATGGTCAGTGGTTTGCAGTTCGCTGGTTCAGCTGCTTTGGCTAGATTTCTTAAACGTTGAAATCGACACAGCAAGAAATCCAAAACCGCGAGGCACAGTCATGCAGACAGGATTTAGAATTTAGTCGTTCCGACTGGCGAATCGCTCCGGGGAACTTCGGATTGTCGAACTGAGCGCTGAAGGCCTCGGACAAAGACTGTAAAGCCCCTGAACTCGGCAAAAGAGCCGTTTCGTGGCAAAGACGGGGTAGGCCTTGATCCGCTCCAGGTGGTACCAGCGTGCAGTGCAACTGGACAGCTACTGCCACGAAGCCCTGGACCGTCTCGTGCAGGCCTTAGGAGTCTGTAGCTGGTGGAACTTAGGTGAAAGACCGTGTATGTGAGCTTCAACTTGAAAGCACGTCATTTCAATGGTGGCAGCCGTCAGAGCTTGATCGAAAACGGTGACCGGGTCAGGAGCTTGGAGCCTATATTCAGCTACAACAGACAGAACGAAAAACACAACTGTAGTGTAGAATGTAAAGCGATAGACAAAAACCTTTGCATCGCTACCTTTGCTGCGCAAAGCACCTTTTGCCGTCTCTCTTAGGTCGGGAGCCAGCTCTTGACCTTGGAGCAGGATCAGTTCTATTCTAGCCCTTGGGACTCCGGCGTTCAACTGCCCGGAAACACCTGTAGGGTGACGTCTACGTGGGGATTCGGGATCATGGCTGCAGTTATCCTCATGCAGCCGCCACGTCCTCCAACATGGTGTTTCAGGAATTGGCAGTAAGCAGATGCTGATTCTGGATTGGGGTTCCAGCACGCCGCAGAATACATTCACCATGACTCTATCAACCAGTACGTGTAGGTGGACGCAGCACTGAGCTGGAATGCTAGTGAGGAAGTCTGTGATGGCGAGGCATTCCTTGCAAAGATTAGCAAATCCAGCATTTGGCTTGACCTGCTCAGTGCATGAAACGCTCCACTTGCATGCAGTTGTTGAAGCCCCTCCATGAAATATTATCTGATATCCTCATGCATTGTCTCCGAACTTCCACCGTAAAATGACCCTTTCGGCACCTGTGAACATCCTCGTGTGCATGGCTGAACCAGCTTCTCACTAGTCATGCAGCAGCCGTAAGTTACAAGTACCCATCGACGGCAAGATCCTGTAGCCACCAGACCTGAACCTCAAAGCCTCCTCGCCCGGCTTCGAGTCGTGAGAGTCGATGCCTTGAGCTGCATGCGCTAGCCGCTGCAAACACAACATACAAATTTCTAGACCCTGAAGAACGCAAGCTCTAAACTAGAAGCCTTGGAGCGACCTGTAAACCTTCGGTGAGCCCTACATCCCAACCTGGAAACCGGTGCCGTCCCGCAAAGCTTCGAGCAGAGATGCAGAACTGCATAACGACGGGGATCTCTTGCACTTTGAGCCCCTGCTTTCTGCAAAATCTTTTGCGCTACCCTCTTGTCCATGCGCTTTCGCAGCTCCTGCTACCGTGGGCATTAGCGTGTGGTGACTCGCTTCTGAGTTCTCCAACATCGAACTTTTCAACGGTTGGTGCTCTGACAAGTTACTATTTCATGGAAGTTTCATGCAAAAAATAAAACTGAGGCATGTTGCCGCACTGATGCTAAGTATTCAGTAGCTTAGTAGATGCTTGAAGCAGATCGGCAGCTGCCTGTTGCTGGAAGTACTTAGTCCGTCCAGATCGTGGGCGGGTTGTACTAAGTTGCGGAAGCTTACAGTTTCCGACTCTTGCCGCCCCCTAGTCCCGGCAGCCTGTGGCGCTGTTTGGGTTGGGCAAATTTCGGGATGGGGCTAAACGTTCATAAAAACACCGTTTTAGCCAATTGGAAGCTCTTATAACTCTTATATACTCCTGGTCTAAACCCGCATCAAACCAATGTTGAAGTTCGCTTCTATCTATGTAGATCATGTTCAAACAACTCTTCGTTTCATCACCCGTGCACCGTCCGGGAACCCGCCTTAAAGTATTTCCAGACCTCCTTCAAACCCTCTTTTTGCACCCGATCTGGAATTCAGCGAAAACCCTTGTGCCCATTCTTGACATTGCCTTTCGAATCCTCTCTCAACCGGCCTCAAGCCCTGTAAACCATGGAATCCAAGTTGTCTTTCTTTCCGTAACCTGCTTTGCATTTTGGACTCTCTGGATTTACCTTTGTAGTCTGATTCTAAACCACCTTTCAATCTTTTGCCGACCCCTCCACACACCACATTTATACTACCATCAAACGTCTTGAAAGCAGCGTGCCGAAGTGTAGGAGATCTCGCTGCTGAAGGGCTTGGCGCTCCATCCAGAAGATGCATCTTCGGCTGCACTTCGTAAGCTCTGGGGTAGTTGCTTTCAGCTGTTTGATTCTGAGTTTCAGGGCTTAAAGCATAAGCAGACAGAACAAAGGGGCAGGCTTCACTTGGCCTTCAGAGGAACTGCCTTTGCACGGCGCGAAAGACCACACAGATGCATCGACGGACACCGTCGTGATGCATCTACCCCACGAGTCAAGTAGGCCCTGGCTCAGTGCTGCGACCATGGTTGCCTGCTGCATGTCTTTGCTTCTGTGAGTTGGCTCTCGGAACTCCTTGCATTTTCTTCGGGACCCGCCTCGTGTCTCAAGCTCGTCGCTCGAGGAGTGGCTACGGCACCTCTATGCAGTCGCTGGGCTGATCGTGGCACACCCGAAGCCCGAAGTTGTTCAGGTCTTCTGCAAAGCAGTGGACGGAAATGTTGTATCGCGAGCTCTGATGACATGCTGGAGTGGAAATGGAAGCCTCCCCACTTGTGCCACAACATGGTGGATTAAATTCCTATCAAGCCTTATGTCACATGAAACAGAAGCTCTGACTGACGCGTGATAGCTCCTATACCATGCCACAGCCGTTCTCCCCAGAAGCACAGCTTTCTCGGGGTCGTATTCGAGGCGAAGCTGTCTGCCAACCGCGGCAGCAACGAGAATCCACTCGAGGAGGGCTGGAGGGCAACAGCAACCGTTACTAGTAATTACGGCTAAGTTGTCTCATTTGTTCTCATTGGGTTTCTCTTCGGCTGGACAGCGAGCCAGGTGTCCTCAGGGTGCAAGGTCTCTTCTCGCACTCAGCCTGTGGAGTGCCCGCTGTCTACGTGCAGGTGCCCTAAGCCTGTACCCACGACATAGCATACGGTCATACTCGCCCAGACTTGAAGATCCACAATCGCTGACATGTTTCTCTGCAGACCTCGCCCGGTAGCATCTCAGACCCAAAGGCTCACGCCCTCCGTGCTAAAGTGCACTTCCGTGAAGCACCTGCCGCAAGGATTCCGGTGCAGATGGTCAGTCTGCTGCAGGCATTCGTCCCGTTTTTCGAAGAGGGCTGCTCTCAACTAGACAAAGACAGGGGGGGCGGGTTGGCAGAAACATGTACGTGCGAGGCGCTGAATCTACACCTACAGTCCTACAGCCACCATTCTGACAGATTTGCCAGCACATGTCACTGCTGCTGATGATGAAAGTGCAGCTTGCGCATGAGCAAGCTCCCACAGGTACTCCAGCCGTTCTGGGGGATTGGAAGCGAGCGAGGAGCTCTTCTGCGTCTGTCTTGGCTGACGCTGTTGGATCGAAATGCCGTGTTCTCGGCCTGTAAGTTGTACAACTAGGCCTCTAGCAGTGAAAGACATAGAGTATTATTCGGCAGGTTGTCTTGCTCCAGCCTGAGGCTAAGTCTGCTAAGTTATCTTCCCAGCAGAGCCGCAAGCTTGGAAGCAGTATTGAAATAGGACTGCTGCGTGTCGACAGAACCGCAGGGCAGCTGATTCCATACATGGGATGCGAAAGGCACAGCAGCGCCCGGAGTCACTCCGGCTGAGAAAAGCTGGACCATTGTTCGATTGATGACCCTGGTACGGCGGATGTATCAAACTTGATTCATGGGAGAGATGGGTAGCCTTCGAAAATTGCGACGTTTTTGTCACGTCGCTGATTCCCTCACATGAGTCAAGCACTTTGGTTGTGTTCCTGAATCCCATCCGAACCCTGCCAGGATCTCAGGGGAAACGTTTTGGTCTCGCGAAATTGCGCCGCGCCTAGGTAGTTCGTAGAGAGAGACGAGCCCTCATAGGCCTCGCGAGAGAGCAGAGAGAGAATGGGGATAAGGCTTATACAGTTCAAGAGCAGAGGGGCGATGCCCGTCTACGTTGTTGTGTGCATGTTTTTATTCGTGTGGAGTTGAAGCATGCATGTTCGTGTGACGGCTTTTCAGGTGCCGAACCTGGTTGAGGACACTTAACCATGCCTAGGTACTTGTAGCACCGTACCAACAAGCCCAGCTGTCTTCATGCTCAGTGCGCTGAACTTGCAACCCATCCTCGCCGCCTCGCCCAACACAGAACGGTTTGTGTCGGCTTGTGTGCAGGAGGCGGAGCTTGCGACGCGGTAGCGACTTGTCAAGGGGAGACATGAATCCCTCGTTAACTGTATGGCGGCCTGTGTCATTCCGCATTGAGGGAAGAGTCGGGCTTCGGACTTGACGCGTCTTGCGGCCCCAGTCGTGCACAACGTTTGGTCGTCGAGTCAACCATTCCGAGTCTCGAGGCCCATCTGTGTCAGTTCGATGAAACATGTTGTGCAATGATTGCCTAGATTTACACGTTCAAGCCTCGAGAAGTCTACTCCCACACAGCTCTAACGGGTCGCGTTCACGTGGACCGCGTTCACCTGGCTGTACACGGCGGCCCGTGGCGACACTGCGCGGTCCGCGGCCCGCGATGATTGGCGGTCAACAGCGACAAGTTTGGGGTTTCGTTTAGACCCATTCCTTCTATTGAGTTTTTCGCAGTCACCCACTCCTCTTTTCGGCTTCAAGGTTTCGCACACACAGCTACTCCTTTAAGTGTTCAGGGTTTCGCACCCACGCACTCCTTTTACAGGGTCTGAATGTTTCGTAGCCACCCAGCGGTGCCGCACCCACTCCTTTTGGAGGTTTCGCACCCACCCACCATTTTTAGGGTTTGGGGTTTCGCACCCACCCATTTCCCTGAAGGGTTTGGGGTTCCACTCCTTCTTTCGGACATGAGGGTTTCGTAGCCACTCACTCCGTTTAGGGTTCAGGGTTTCGCACTCACCCCTTTTAGGGTTTGAATGCTTCGTAGTCGTAGCCACTCACGCGTTTTGGGGTTGAAGGCTTCGCACCCATCCATACACCCCTTTCAGGGTTTAAGGTTTCGCGCCCTCCCACTCCTTTTCGGGTTCAGGGTTTCGCACCCACCCACTCTTTTTAGGGTTTGGCGTTTCGCAGCCAATCCCCCATTGCCTGAACATCATGCGTCACCACAGCACCATGGAAGAGCTACCATCGTCCACACCTGGCCAGCAGTCTCGGGGGGCCACTGAGCATCCACAATTCCGTCTTCGCTTCGGTGATTCCGTGAAGCTGTTACTTTACGAAGTTTGTATTAGTACTTTGATCTGAGTTGAACCAACCCTTCAAAACCTATGACTGAAATCATACCTCGTCCACCGTCCGCTACCTTTGCCGATCCCAGGCGTTCCAGCCGAAGGCCAAAATGTGCCAGAGTTTTGGCTTTTTGGGACTGATGATTCCGTCGGAAGCAGTAACAACACCAACTCTCACTTTGATTTCATGGAAGGCTTTCAGTAGCGGCTTATCATGCTGAAAGTCTCTAGTTTAGGGTGAAGGGCAAGCACTTTTGCTACCTGCTCCGGCCCTAGATCAGAGCCCTCCCAATGCATTCTGCCTCGACATGCATGCTACTAAAACTTATACATTCCACCTCGCGGTCCCACAGAAAGTTGAGGTGGCAAGCAGGCATGTAAAGCGAGGCAGCACGCCGCTTTTTGATGAGAGTTCTGTTGTTTCGTGGTTGAGGGGAACTCTGCCTTGATCTAAAGGTTTTGCATTCCACCTCAACTTTTGGCGTTTGGCTGAGGCAGCACGCAGAAGTTTTAGTAGCACGTTGTGCGAGGCAGCACGGTCAGGGAGCCCCTTGACTAGAGCTTTCTTCACGTCCTCTGCGGCCGCTGCTTCTGTAAGTCCCGTGAGCGGCCTGAGCAAGTCTACACGGAAGCGCGTACTCTGAGCCAGCTTCTTTGTAACTTTTTAACTCTGCGTCACATCTGTGCATGTAATCCAGCCCCATCAGCAGAACCCTTGTGCATTGGGCCAGTGTTGGGCCCATGCAGGCTACCCGGCCGAGCTCCTTCCCTCAGCGCTGGTGGAGAACGGCCATGCCCGTGCCGCGCAGTCAACGCGCTTCTTCTGCCAGGCGGCGAGTCACGCTGGGTCTTCTTTTCTTAGTCTGCGCCGCGCCCTTGCGTGGGACGCAGCCGGAAGGGTGCCGGGGCACATCAAGTACCTCGTAATCGTAGCGGAAGAGTGCATGAGTAGTACTGTGCACAGGTTCTAAGTCATTGAGTTGTAGTTCTGCTTTTACGTGTGCGCGCTTACCGTTGCTTCGACTATCATGCAAGCTCAGTGTAGATGGGTCTTCCAGTCAGTCTCTATAGAAGTGTATACAGATGCAGACCACACAACACATCAATCAATCTCCGTGACCACACTATTTTTTGGCGCTACGGTTCATGTCAGTCTGCGCCGCCCTACCCCTTCGATGCAGCTGTTGCGTGTCTGGCATCTGTGGCCACCAAGGACGCGGAATGACTCAAGAGGTCCCGTTCTGTTGCCGGAGTCGTGCATCGATTTAAATGCTATGCCGCAGAACCGGCAGATCAACTTCTTTTGATACCACAGTTTTGACTCTCGTCCTGGTATATGAATTCTGGCGGCAGACTCCGCAGTTGGAAAAGAGCCTTCAAAAAGAACGCTGGGCAGGGGGACTACGAGTCCTGCTTCTTGGTGTCGAAGCAAGTCCTCGAGGAGCCGGATTGGGCATGGGGGCAGCTTAACATTGGGGGTGCCTTTTAGAACACTACTTATAACACTTTTGCAAGGCGTTGACCGTTTTATAGTATTCACGACATGCAAGGTTTTTGAAAAATGTGGAACTCGTACATATATCAGGGTCCTTACATTATGGATAACAATAGTTCGGGTTTGTACTATGTTAGTCATTGTATCGATTTCTGATTTAAGGATCCACTTCGCTTTAGGGTCTATGCGGCGGGCTGCTTGCTCTCTGCAAACTCCACATGCGTAGCAAGCACTGAAGCATTCTGGGAACCCCGGACGGCCGCAGACTCAGCCACTGTATACCTGCCGCTTGTCCCCTCGTTCCCCTCTGTCGGTTCTGGGCACGCCTTCCGCTGCCCTGGTGCCTGGCGCCCTGCCTTTCTGTTCCGCGTCGCAACCGACAACTCCCCAGCTGATGCTCATGATGCCCGTGGGGTTGCGCACCGGGCGAAATCGTCTCCGAGCTGATGCTGATGATGCGTGCCCGGGTTGCGCATCGGGCAAATGATTGTACGATTGAGCTCTTATACGTAGCTGCTGATGTCGATGATCTGCGCAACAAATTATGTGAAGAACAGCCCACGCCTGACGACGATGATGCTCGTGCTGGTGGCGCATCGTGCGAAACCAGCTCTCAGCCGTGGTTGATGATGTGTGTGGTGCTTGTACACCGCATGAAGACAACTCCCAGCTGATGCTGATGATGCGCGCCGGGTTTGTGCATCGGGCAAAGTACAACTGGATGAAAAGCTGGCACTGCTGGCACTCCTGGCTGATGTTAATGATGTGGGAGGCGCTGGTGCACGGCCCGGACTCGGACGAAGCCCGCCATCAGTGTTGTTGAATCGTCTGGGGGTTGTCCATCATGTGAAGATGACTGCCCGCTGATGCTGAAGATGCGCGTGTGGCTGTGTGCGTGTTGGTTGAATGAGAATCGTAGCAATGATGTCAAATTAATCTTTAAGGCGCTGCCAGGTTCACTGCAGATGCTGATGATGCCTGGTCGTTGTGCTTCGGACGACGGCTTGTGCCAGCGGAGCACGCACGCGCGCACCTACGCACGCACACACACACACACACACACACACACACACAGGCACGATGTGGAAGGCATTCTCGGTCACTCAGCCCATATTACACTTCATAAAGCCCAACCAAGATGCCCACAGCTCAATGGGTTGTCCCTGTGCATCTCTTTCGTCTGTGACTGTCGTACGGATGCCGTCATAACCGTGGATGCAACCTGTATACGGTTTGCTCATTTACATACCTCATCCTCGATCTCGAAGCAGGACGACCCATACCATTTGGCGGCCCTACCGGCACCACGACAGATTTACAGCGTGTTGCAACATGAACACAAAAGCAGAAAGATGGCACGAGTCCGAGTCGGTAGCCGGTAGTTCAGCGGTGCCGGCTCAAAGGCATGCAAGCATGTACCCAACATACTGTCTACCCGCTGACTCCATGCTGGCTTGCTCTTGCGGACAGGTTCACCAGGCTCGTCGCTGTAAACTCTGTACTCCTGCAAGACTCATGAGCACGTGTGCCCAGGTGCACATATCCTCACTGGTGATGTTGAACATGACCAACGATACCTAGCTGCAGATGATGCAGGTTTTCAGGTTTAGGGATCCTGTCCAGGCCGAGACCCGCCGACACGGAGTTCAGAATTGATGTTGTTGACCCCGTATAACTGATGGGTAGTTGCAGCTTCAAACTAACGCAGCCGGCTGCCGGATGCTGCGCATTGCGACGGTTTGGGTTTGGTCTGCTTCACACACATTCCTGTCGGGGAAGGTGGTGTTCTATGTTGCGCACCAGCTGATGAATGCGTATCCTACAGCGGCAGTGGCCTGGTTCACTGCAGGCTGAAGCTATTGAGCTTTTTGCCTGGTTGTTTGACATTGCGTGAGTGTCAATATACAGTTGCAGGGGCAACTGCAAGTGGGCGTAGTGATGCCAACAGGGTCGTCACGAAGTTCGCGCAGTACTGTACCGTGAAATCCCGTTAGCCAAGCAGTGATTGACCCTGCTGAACCATCCGCTTAAGGCTTAAGGACAACCTGTGCCGTCGGTGAAGTCTCTCCTATAGTCATCAACTGGTCAACTGGTTTGATGTTTTTCTGCGGCTGAACTTCAGCGATGCTGAGCAAGGTTATGTACCGCTGCAGACCTCGCTTGGTGAGTCTTCTCGGGGCCCGCTGCGTTGTCTGTTGGCCAACTCAAAAGTGTGCTCACCAACACTTGGCTCCTTGAGACGTACTGTAGCACACCACATGAGCTGTGTTTGGCAAGCGTGGTGGACATCTACTAGCGTCCGGGAAGCTGTGGACACTCACATGAGTTGCTGATGCAACGCAGTAAACATTTGCAAATCGCAGGCTTGCCTGCACATGCCCATGTATGCAGGCTGCTACTACTACATGATCAGGAAGAGTCTTGGCTGAAGCCTGAAGTCAATGCCGAACCCCACTCGCGAATTACATCATCGTCCGTACGGCATGCGGCCCAGCAACAACCTTTGCATCGTTTGCCGGAGCACCAACACAACGGCGGGTACTGGCTGCTGCTTGTGCAAGGCATTTCTCGGGCGTTGTAGGTGCCCTGACTTACAGTATGTGCTGTCATTGGAAGGTTTCGCTGCTAAGCCTCAAATGGATCCAGCAGGCAGTCGAAGAAACTTTCGTAGAAACAACCTACGCAAGAGTCGACGCGCACTACTTCAGTCAATCAAGTTGGTGAGGGCTTGCAGCAAAGCTGAGCATGCCGAATCATTTGGAGCCTGGCCTAGCAGAAGGCACATAGCAATAAGCTGCAGCCTTCCGTTCAACGCCGAACCTTTCAGGTACGAGCTCGCCAGGCGGTTCTTGCACAAGGCCAGCCACAGCCATGCTAACTCCAGGCTGTCCCACTGATCTCGGATCAGGAGATTTGTTCACATCGATGGCATTCGCCTGCATTACGTTTTAAGATGGCCGGCGCCTGTCAGAGACAACTCTTCGGTCAATGCCCAATTGCCATCTCTAGGCTGAAAGACTAAGCTTGGGACATGTTCCTGTGTACAACGGCAAGTCAAGTCCATACGAATTTGCTTCAACCTGAGCCGTCGCTTGAGAAAACCTCCCGCCTGTGCTCTTGTCAAGACTACTAGAGAAACAGACAAAGGGCCTTGGCGATGTTCAGATGCGACGGTAGCGCTCAAGATCGTGACACGAAACGGGTAGCTTTACAATCGGCCCGAGGCAGACCCCAGACTCATCCGCTTCCCGAGCGGAGAGATCCATGCCTTGCTTGCAGAGCCTCTGCAGGCTTTGTCCCTGGACTCTGCCTTCGCTCCCGCCTGGATCGCTTTCGGTGCCTTGGATCTCAAGTTTAGGCCCTGGACCCGGGCCCTGCAGTTCAGGAGCCCAAAACTCTTTCAGTCCCTACCGGTGCTGCAACCCTGTTCCACCCTTTCACTGGCATGTCATGGCCCGAAGGAAGGCCATGACTACAGCTTCAGAGAAGTATTTGGGAGTCGAAAGCCACTCGTCTCTCGAGGAAGCCCCGTAGAAGCGACTCCAAGTTCTGAAAGTTGAAAGTGCTTGTGGCAAACCAAACCTGAGACCTGAGAGAAACACTTAAATCAGCTCATGGCTCACAGGCACCATGCCAGCTGAGCGCAAGCACATACAAGAACAGGCACGAGCCCTTGCAACTGCAGAAGCAAAAAGGCATGCCACTCCCGGAACCGCGCGAGTAGAGGAAACTACGGAAGCCGGTGCTCTCGTCGAGGTGCTGCGAAGTCTTCAACGAAACCTTGCAAGACACTATTGCATTAGGGCAGACGTCAAAACCTCCTGCAGAAATCAATCCGGAGACCATGAAAGAGTAGCTAGCTCCAAGCCCTCGAAATCTCGCCTTGCATAATAACATTTCTGAGACTCTGGAAGCTTGAATTTCCAGGCCATGCTTTTGCTTCCCACGACGAGAGCGACCAGGCACTGGCAGCGCACCTTGGCTGCCACTCATTGAGTTTAAGTCGCAACTCCAACAAGGCGCAGTGCAGCCCCGACCCTCGGCCGTGGGAGTTGCTTCCGCCTGGGGTTGCATTGGAAGATTTTCCCCGGACATGAGAGACAGTTAGACAACCGAGTAGTTTTGCAAAGGGTTTCAGGGAATTTGCGAAGCAGGCTGAAGTCTTATTTCAAGTGACGCTACCTTTCTGGGGCAGCCATCAGGAGCAAGAGTTCTTTTGCTTGCATCCACTCGCCTTGTGAGTTGTAATTTTATTCCAGCGTACAACATTCCAGGTCGGTGTGAATGCTGGTCATGCTTGCAAACACGACAGCCGCAATCCTCATTTCACCCCGGCAGCTGACTGTAGAAACCATGTCAGGTAATTACGACAGGACAAGCAGATAAAGCAGTGCAACGTTGCAGTGCCTCCAAGTGATTCCAAGTGGGTGAGCTCTGCAAATGCTCTTTACACTTTGTTGTCCGAAGCATAAGTCATAAAGCCATCACAGCCCAAGATTACGACGCAGAGTGATTCTTTTCAGTTGGGACGTTTATTCGCATATACCTGCAGAAAGGGACGTGCTGCGGCCATGGCTCTCTCTACACGCGAGCGCGTTGTGCATGCCACATTCCAACTCGGCGCTTGTTGCTCCTTGCCTGCGCTTTGCGGCCCTCAGTGAGGAAACGGAGATTCAGGTGTCGAGTCCAAGCTACCACTATGACAATGATCCAGGGGCTTGAAGTGTCGCTTACGTCTTGCCGCATCGTGGACGGGTTGAAGATGCTGACATGACCAGAAGCGCAAGCCCCGCACTTCCACCGTCAAGTGCCGCACTCGCGATTGGCCGGCACACGTATACCAGGATCTGTCTGCTGTATGTGCATGACCGTGCAATGTCCCCGCAACAAGCGACGTTTTGTCCAGCTGTACCAGCGAGCCTACTGCATGTAGAGCCGGCACATGTTGTTTTGTGTGGAGAGTTCTGTGATGGTGTGGTAGTGGTTTGTGTGTCGCAGAGCTCCAAAGATTGTTTGACTATCTTGCGCAAATAGTTATAGTTATAGCTACAGCTTACTATTTCCTGCTTCCGATTGTTCAGATAGCAACCCTTGGCACAATCCGGGTTCCTCAAGGCTGCAGACAGTTCAACGAGCCAGCAGTCCTAAGCGGCACAGCCAAACTGCAGCCGCCCGATGCAGTGTTTGGACGTGACAAGCCGGTACCAGTGTAAATGTTGTTCGACCAGTGTGTGTAAGGTTTCCGCTGCAGGGACACGGATGAGTGAAGTGTACACACCGAGAAGAGACAATGGGTGCATAACGTCAGAAAGTAGGCGGCTGCTCGTCGACACACTTCCAAAACGATGCACTCTCAAGATTGCGGAATACATTGCCCCAGACCCTAGGCGCTGGCCTTACCCGACTTGTCAAACAGCAGCTTCCGATGATGTAAAGATACACATCGACATCCACCAAGGCCTGGGCGTCGGCCTCGTAGGCAAGGCTCTGAAAGCGATCCGAAGCGCTTGATGTCTCCAAATTCGCAGACTCCGAAGTCCAGGGAGGGAACAGCTTGACTGCTAGGCTAGACTCGATGCTCAGGATTCAGGGGTCTGGGATGGGGGTGAGGGTCGAGATTGCCTTTTGGGATAGCAAGATTTTCGCATGAGCAGCAGAATTCTTTTGTGTGATGTCCTGTTGAGCGGAGCCGACGTTGCGATTTGCCTCTCAGGGTCCAGTCGTGCCTGCGACGTCCCGGTTCCACTTCACAATCGCAAGTCCAGTAGCCATGGTGAATTCCAATCCAGGTGGTTTTTCTGTGCGGGTGTTTGAGATGGCATGATGTGATGACTTTGTCGGAATGGTTAGATGTAGTGCTCTTGATGTGATGTTGTAGTGAGGGTGCATGGCACAATTAAGTGTTCTTGAAGCTGCCGTACGTCGGTGCAGGTCTAGTAGGAGTCGCTGTGTATCGCAAAACAGCGCTGCGCGTGTAGTGACGTGCTGATATGTCATGATTTGTCCTCGAAACGGCAACTCCATGGCACCAGCGTCGCGAAAGTGGACGAGTCGTGCTGGCCCCGAATTGAACCCTCTTGGTGGACGAAGTGGTGGACAAAGCATGTCCGCGTCCTCCGGTACATAGGCTTCATTGTACATTCCAATACATTTGTCTCGCATTGTTCTCGAAATTGACGAGCCTCTCGGTGTTGCCGGCATGTCCGGGTGCTGTGCGCGTGGTGTCGCATTGACTGTAAGTTGGCCTTGCAAGTTCTGTGTCTGCGAATCCCGCCAGTGCTAGAGAAGAGCAAGTCGTTGTTGGTCGTTTTCTTGAGTCATTTCTGAATCCCAGTATATGGGCCAGCATTTGCGCATATTTTGGTCGAGGGTTTGCATGTAGGAGGGTTTATGGACAGGCTTACTGATTGGTCCAGAGGAGGGCTTTATGGAGGGGTATGTGATTCTTTGAGGGTTATGTCGGGTTCAGAAGGGTTTGCCGAAGTGTTTGTACAAGGTTTTTCGAGAAGGGTTTATAAGGAGAGTGCCACGGAATACGGGGTATTATGTTGTTTCCCCCCCCCCCCCCCCCCCCGCGCGCGCGGAGGCATAGAGGGATGCACCTCCAAATAGAGCTGCACCTTCAACTCCACTTGACCACGTGCATCCGCCCATCACGTTTTTCGAACTTCATACTTGGATCCAATACATGGACATTGACATTCAAGGCACATATACGAAATCTTTTGTTAACAGCCAACACACCGCTAGGGCATCGTCGGCATGCGTACTTTCTGGCAATGTGCAAAAACATGGGCCCGTATTATGTTGTTTTCTGTTTATAAACGGGTTCATAGATAGTGGATGGATAGATAGATGTAAGGACGAATGGATAGGATAGGATGATATGGGATGGATGGGTAGGCGGATGAACTAATGGATGGATGATGGATGGATGGATGGCCGGACGGACGGATGGATGGACGGATGAAAGACTGAATGGATGAGATGATGGAAGTCCTTTCGGGACACTGGGTCTCTACCTCCTTGTTTTTTCTGGTCGCTCGCTCTCTATCTCTCTCTCTTGCTCCCTCCCGGAGGGCTCGGGGCTGGCTGCTTGGCCGACCCTGTCTCATCCTCCAAGATGCGCTCAGGCTGCAAGAAATGGGAATCAGGAAGATCAGGGGGGTCGCTTTGCAGGTGTGGCCTTAAGCGCATGATTTTGGCTTGTTTCGCCTTCGGTGCACAGATTAGCAGAGACTTAGCATTTTCTGGTTTGCAAGATGCTTGAACATAGACGTTTCTGCGAAGCCCAAGTTTTCTTTGGGTAGGAGCTATGCGTATTTGTGCACATGCAAAGACATAGGATTGACCAAGTCCATACAGATGGAACGGCACGCTGTATTTCGGGATTCACACCCTGTAAGGGCAGCTAAAGCTTCTGCCGTGCACAATTTCTCAGCCCTCGGTAATTTGAGACCATGAACTGAAACGGAAGAAAGGTATGGCATGCCCTTGGAGGCATCCAGCCCTGCGTTGAGCTGGGCTCCTCGGTGAAGGTCAGAGAGGAGCCAGGTTGCGACACTCTCAATTTTATCGAGATAGGCTTTGCCACAGGTGGGTCATGCGTATAAGACCTGCTGTCCCAGCACTCCGAAAAAAATCGCCGGGCTTGCGGCAGCGAAGAAGATTCCAGGGTCAAGTTCTCAGATAATTGGATAGCCCGCACATGCAAAATATTTCCATTATGCATTGTTGCTGGGGCTCCTTGGGCTGACTTCGGACTGCTAATCGTTCTTTAAACCAACCTAGCGACGTAGCATTACACTCGACATGCGTGTCTGACATATCGGAAAGGCAAAACAAGATATTCCAGTTCAGGTGAAGGTGGCCGGTGTCCGTGATCTCTGTCTCGGTGACTGGGCCTTACATCTCGGACTTGCCTTTGTACCTGCCTGGGTGGGCTGGCTGCTGCTGCCGTGCAAAGAACTGGTAAACTGCTGTAGCTTTTCGAGCAAGGATGCGGTGGGCCTACATGATGTTGCTTGCCGGGTTGATTCACCTCTGCAAACAACACTCAGTATCTGTTCAGTCGTTTCTGCACCTCAACCCCGAGCACCATATACCTGGGTTGGCTGATTGTTCAGTCCGACGAAAACTGGAACCAAGCGAGTTCAAAGCACAAGTTCCATTGCGAGATGTGTTGTGGCATATGGGAGCAATATCAGCCTGCCAGCATGCTCGAAAAGCAGGAGATCTGAGGGGACTTGATCCGTTTTTTGCTGTAGCGCGCGTCACCCAGACGCATCTTTGTGGTGCAAGGTGTGGGCACTTTAGCCCTTTTCTTCTTTCAGCCCAGCGCCCTGCGCGTTTTCGCCCCGGCGACACTTGTCGTCGCAGCCTCTGATGCAGCTTCTTGGCTTTGCTTGCCTAAAACAGGTTTAGGAGCTGTCCTTGTAGCAACAGTCCCCCTAACGCTGCAAGCAATTCGCATTAGCAACATAGCCTAGCACGAGAAGACAAGAGCCACAAAATCAGCAACGAATTCTGTTGAAGTGATCTTGCTGATAACGCATGCTCATGTTGTGCTGCTCTTTGGTTTAAGTCTGATGACTGGGCCAAAGAATCATGGACACGAAGTCCAACTGAAGACATCAGTATGTAAAGATGAACTGATGTTGCACTGTAAGACAGCTGAGGCCTTACCACATGTACAACTTCAGGCTAAAGCTGTTGCACTTGAGACTTCAGGTTGTGTGCCGAAAAGAAGAGTCCGCTGTGTAGCGCCGTGCCATGGTCTGTTAGCTCACCCACTCTGCCATTTGAAGAACAGGCATGATCCCCAACGATCAACAGGGTATGAGCCCAAAACGTACCACCGTGCTCGAGGGTGAGACTAATGGTCCAAGTTATGGGACAGCTACTACGCAGCAGGAAGCTCAGCAGCATGATGCTGCTCTGAGCAGCGAGCCTGTTATGAATGGTGCAAGGATTGGCAGCATACAGGACCCGTCTGGCGAGGACCAGGCGACCGTGCCACGACCTTCAAGGACCCCTCCGATGCCTACGGCAGCTGAGTTTCTAAGTGCTTCGGATTCCATGACTCGTGACGATCATGGGACTTCGTTACCTACGGGAGTACCAGAACTTTCAGCTGTGGATGTGGGACCGAGTCAGGGAGGTGTGCGAATGCAAGTTGGAGGCTTCGAGTTTTCTCCACCCGAGGCTTTACCTTCGGAGACCCAACAGCAAGCGCCTTCCAATCAGGTCATGTGGTTTGCGAGGATCGGGGAGTTTGTTCAGCGGCGAGTTGCCCAAGCCGGCGCGGCCATGAACCCTATAATGGAAGCCCGAACTCAGCGAACTGCAACCCAGGCTCTTCGGACTCCTTCGCCAAGGACTTCGCGTTTGTTCACTCCGGAAGCTGAGCAAACTATGGCCCAATGGACGAGGAGGGCCCCACATCTTTACTCTCCGGACCAGAGAGCTCACGAAGAATCCTCGAGTGCCTCTCTGACCCAGGAGCAGATCTTGGCGGAGGTTCAGAAGCAGGTCCGCGCAGAGATGAAGGTGCACCTTGATGAACGTCAGGCTCTGGCACACGAGAACCAGCAGTTGAAGGACATGCTGTGAAAGGTTTTAGATAGAGTGCAGTCACGTGGACCGGACGGCGGAGGCTTTGATGAGTCGCGTGGAAATCTACCTGAACCCCATGGAGGCGTTCCTGATGATCCTTTTGACGGGCGTGGAGGAATTTCAGGTGGACTACGACGACCGCTTGCTGAGCCAGCAGGTGAGCCTTTTAAAGCCCAACCGGCCCCGGGATTACCAGCACCTTCAGGAAATGAAAGTGGTGATCCACGACGCGGTCGAGATGATGCTGGGCACTCTGGCAGAGATCCACTAGGAACGTGGCTACCCTTGAAGGGCAGGCACCCTGGACAAGGTGGAGCTGGAGGGCACGAGCAAGGACCTGCAGGAGGACAGCCATCACATCCACCGCAACAGAAGGCGGCAACAAGTGGCCACCCAGGCCAGGCACCTCAGGTCTTTCAGGACCCTCTTGGAGCCCTGGTTCAAGGGATGGCTCAGCTGCAGAATGCGATGACAGAGTCGATATCGTCGCGGACAAGAGAGCCAGAGGTGGTGAAGCCGGGCTTGGCTGATCTGCCAAGGCTGCCAGAATTGGGGCCGAACTCGGCCATTGACATAGGAGACTGGCTACATGGTCTCCAGAACCACATGGGTGACCTGAGCAACAACAGCGGTCAATGGTGGTCCGAGATCATGTCGTGCCTCACGAAGTACTACGAGGCCTACCTCGCGGCATCCAACGTGGGCAAGCTCACCATTAAGGCCGAGGACTTCGAGTCGGACCTCCTTCGTGATGCAAAGTGGGCCAGGGTGGACAAGAGGGCCTCCTCTATGATTCTGGCGAGCATTCCAGAAGCTGTGAAGGTCGAGCTGTTGTCTACAAGGTTGGTGGGCTCGCTTGCAATGCTGTCGAGAGTGGTGGTGTTGTATAGGCCCGGCTCGATTGCAGAAAGGCAACAAGTTCTTCGAGCTTTGGAGACGCCGGCCCAGGCCGGCTCTGCCGCGGATGCTGTGACCGAGCTGAGGAAATGGGCTCGATGGATGGCCCGCGCAACAGACATTGGTATCCAATGTCCGGATGCCAGTGTTTTGGTTCGTGGCTTGGACACCATCGTGAAGAAGGTGTTACCAGAGCATGCTGACATCGCCTTCCGCGTCTCCATGCTCCGCTACAACTTGGAGGTGGATACGAGGCCAACAGTCAAGGGAGCGAGAGACTTGCAACAGGCTTTGATGAGTGAGCTGGAGCAAGTGGCCTTTCGGGGACGTGCAGGCAATACATCGACTCCGAGTGTGAAGGCGGCTACGGTGACTACGTCCTCTACCACGACGGCCCAAAAGGCAGATGGTGCTGAGGGTGGAAGCCCAACGGGGCAACCGAAAGCAAAGGCCAAGCCATCGTGCAGGTTTTTCTTGACGGACAAAGGGTGCAGCAAAGGCTCGGCATGTACGTTCTCCCATGCTTTCACGAGGAAGGAGAAGATGGGGCGATGTTGGTCTTGTGGGAGCAATCAACATCAGCAATCAGAATGCCCTGCAAAGACTGGCGGTGGAGCCAGCCCCTCTGCGAAGGCTGCTTCAAAGGCGCCGCCGGCGATCAAAGCTTTTACTGAGGTACCTTCAACGGCTGGAACTCCGGCTGCGGCGGCAGGAGCATCCTCTACGTCTTCGGCATCTACAGCGGCTCCGGATACCTCGCAGCAGGCCTCTGAGAGCGAGCTCAAGGTGTTGTTGCAAGAGGCTAGTGCGATGCTCAAGGAGATCCGGCAGCTGAAGATGCTTGCGTACTCCACCACGGATGTGGAGAACAGGGCTGTGGGATCAGGTTGCGACCCAAGAACGGGCCGCACAGGCTTGCTCGACTCTGGAGCTTCCCATCCTTTCCGGGAGGCAACTGAAACGGAGCTTGATGATGCGGCAAGGGTGAGAGTACAGTTGGCTGACGGCAAGGAGGTGGTCTTGGCCCAGAACTCCAGTGGGACTCTTTTGACAAGGACGTCTGGTGGTGACTCTTCGGGCCCTATAGTGCCCCTTGGTGCGCTGGTTCAAGACTTGGGATGCCAAATTTCTTGGACGAGGCGGGGTGGTCTCACAATCCGCCACCCGGAACATGGACTAATCCGTCCTACTGTGGTCGGCCGTTGTCCAGTGGTTGCGGAACATCAAGCGCTGGACTTCATCTACGAGATCGAGTGCGAGAAACTAAGGCAACTCCAGTATGCGACCCGGGCTACTGCGAAGTCTATCTGGCTTTGGGACCAGGAGAAGCCATGGGCGAGACACCTTGAGGACTTCGTTCGAGCTGGAGGCCGTGGAGCTCAACTTCGAGCTATGGTTTCAGAGGGCTCACCATTTTCATCGTGGTCTGAGATGGACCGTTCTTTGGCGGCGGAGCATGTGAACTTGGATGATAAGTCCGGCTGGGCGTACCTACGGGCTCTTCCAGGGTCAAGACAACGCAGAAAGAGGATGATGAGCTCACCTTGGGTACTTCATCTTTATGCAGGCCCTGGGAAAGGCGTTGATCCAGCGTTTCGTGAGCTTGATGATGGCCGTGTGTTGGTACAGGTGGACATCAACCGTTCCAAGGCAGAGGACATGGGAATGGTGGCGGGTGTGTATCGTGCACTACTTTGGGCAGCGGCGACGGGCAGAGTGGACGGGATCATTGGCAGCCCGCCAGCGCGAGTGGATCTGGTTCAGAAGATGATGTGGCTTATGATGGTGGCGAAGGCTGCAAGGAGCCATCATGGAGGACACCCCGTGTTCGCTATGATTGAGGGCAAAAAGTTGATGGATGTGGTCCGGATTGGGGGCGTCCATAAGTGGGAGTCGGTCACGGCCTCCTGGGACATGTTCACGGAGGTTATGTGCTTGGAAGAAGTTTGCGAAAACATAGCTACAAACCTGACCTTTGGGCAAGAGATCCCTCAAGCTACGAGTGATGGAGCAGCTTGGACCATGGAGTTTAAGGAGGCAGTGTCAGAGGCGATCCGCCATTGGGGTCGTGAGCCGGAGGCGCTGCAGATGATGAAATGGGTGAAAAGGTTGGATGCAGAGCCGGGCAAGTTCCTGGAAACGTTCACCGACAAGGAGTTGGCTATGTGGCGCACTCATGTGAGGAACAATCACGTCCCTTACAATAAGCGGTGCAGAACTTGCGTGACTACAAGCGGGACGGGGAGAGCGCATCGTCGAGTACGCCATCCCTCCTCGCACTGTCTTAGTTTGGACATAGCCGGGCCATTTCGTCACAAAGCAGCCGATCCCAACCACAAGGACTATCGCTACCTCCTAGTCGGGGCGTACACCATGCCAAGACTACCAGCAGAAGAGCCAAAGCCCGAGGAACCACATGGACTACCAGCAGAAGAGCCAAAGCCCAAGGAACCACATGTACTACCAGCAGAAGAGCCAAAGCCCGAGGAACCACATGTACTACCAGGGGAAGAGCCAAAGCCCGAGGAACCACATGTACTACCAGCAGAAGAGCCAAAGCCCGAGGAACCACATGTACTACCAGCAGAAGAGCCAAAGCCCGAGGAACCACATGTACTTCCACCTGGTGAGGAAGCACTGGGGCATGATCATTTTATACCGTTGGAGCTTGGAGGTCATGAAGTACCAGACGATTTTGGATATGGCGTTGGAAATGTGTTCCCTGAGGATGCTCTTGGTGACCCAATGGAAGAGGTTACTGAAAGGAGAGGAGCTCGAAAGCTACCTGAGGAGGAGTGCCGTGGTCTGTCTGAGGAGGAGTTCAAGCGTTTGTTCAATGAGGTTGGCTATGCTATGGACTTCCAGACCATCTATGTAGTCCAGCCGCTGAGGACGAGGACGGCGGGTGAGGTTACAGCTGCTGTGCAGTCAGTCGTGCTGCGCTTGAAGGCGGAAGGGCTGTATATCTCACGCATCCACGCAGATCGTGCACGTGAACTTCGTGTGGAGTCCATCAAGCGGTGGGCTCTAGAGAGGGGGATTTTCTGCACGTACACAGAAGGACAAGCTCCGCAGGCCAACGGAAAGGCGGAGGCAGGTGTCAAGTGGGTGAAGTCGTCCGTGAAGCGGCTCCTTATGTGCAGTGACCTACCGAAAGAAGCGTGGGCCGTAGCAGCGAACTACGCGGTTCAAAACAGGATGGAGCAGCTGTTACGCCAGTCTACTTCTATGTTGCCTTTTGGAACAAGAGTTCATGTTCGCTCGAAGGTCTACGGGACGGGCGGGAAGTACGACCTGGATTCGAGGTGGAAGGCGGGAACATATGTTGGTCCTAGCTTAGAAGTGCGAGGGGGCCACCTGATTCGCTTTGAAGACGGCTCCTACATGACGTCCACCCACTTGAGACCCCATTTGGTCGAGACGGACAAGATAGTGGACTTGGATGAGTATGAAGTAATGCTCCCAATGCCTACAAGAAGGTTGAAGGGAAAAGTTGGTGCCACGGATTTGGACCAGAACAGTGAACACGAGGTCTTGCACTTGAAGTACGATCCAGAACACCCGGCAGAGCAGTATGCAATGAGGCTGCTTGAGGAGGAGATCCTTACGGCAGACCAACTTGAGAACCTTGCGCGGATGCTGCCATCGACTGCTCCTACGCCGAAGCGTTTTGGACCCCAACGGGATACGCAAAAGGTCTGGACGGCAGGTGCCTTCGTTCATGGGGGCATTGTAGGGGTCAAGAACGCTACTGGAGTGTTTCCGGCAAGCACAAGGGCGCTCATCAAGTATGTGAAGCAGTTGGAGCCCGAGCATAAGTTCAATGCGGTAGCCATCACGACTGATATAGAAGCAAAACAGCATGTGGATGCGCACAATGTCGGGAAGAACTTGGTTGCAAGCTTATCCTACTTCAAGGGAGGTGCCTTGGAGGTTGAGTATCCAGAAAGTGCCAGGCTGTTGCCTTTGGATGGTGATCATACCCACCAGCTCTTTGACCCGAAGTTCAAACACTCCACGAAGCCCTGGTTTGGAGGTTCCCGGATTGTGTTGGTTGCGTACTCAGTACGAGACAGTGGAAAGTTGAAAGAGGACCAGATCAAGTACCTACAGGGCCATGGTTTTGAGTGGGTTCCACACTTATCAAAGCCGATTGTGAGCGAGGATGATAAGCCTGTGGTGAAGATGATACGTTTCTCATGCTGCTAGCTTGGTTGCAAAACGACCTTCGTATGTGGTGCGTCTGGGGAATAGACTATTGGCCTACCTTGCGGGCACGGCAGAACTCAAGATGACGATGGGACCTGTTGGTGCAATGACAGAAGCAGAGCTCATTGCCTACACGGACGCCTCTTATGCACCGTTCGGTCGGAGGTCTTTTGGGGCTGCTGTTGTAACGTTTGCTGGTTCGCCGGTGGCCTGGAAATCGGGCAGGCAGAGCTTCATTACATTGAGTGTTATGGAAGCAGAGCTCTACGCTGCCACCCAGGGGTGTACTTTGTTGAACTCTGTGTATGCCTTGCTTGCAGAAGTTTACCCAACCCAGGTGAAGCGCATCCTGGCAGTGGACAACACCAGCGCTGCTGCTATGCTGGCAGGCGGACATGGGAGCCAGCGTACGCGACATTTGAAGATAAGGGCCAACTATGTACGGGAAGCAGTTGAGGAGGGCAATCTTGAGATACGCCACACCCCAGGGAGTGAGCAACTTGCCGACTTGTCAACGAAGATGCAATCGAAGCTACGACTACATCAGCTTTTGCAGCTTTGGGGCTTTGTGGGCTTTGCATCAAATGTTGTGCAAGCTATGAAGCTGAAACTCCTTTCAGTGTTGATGGTGTTGGCTCAGTGCGTGTGCCCAGCTCGTGGTCACCGAGATGAAGCAAAAGAACCGCTTCCGGCTACGACATGGGAGGAGTTATTGGTCATGATGTTTGCCATTTCGATCGTTGCAGTTTGCTTTTGGGAACTTCTTCGATGTGGATACCGGAGGGCCCTGCGATGGCATAAGAAATGCCGTAAGGCGCAAAGGCTTGCCCAAGCGGGGCAACTAGCTTCTGCTGCTGCAAGGAGAGAAATTGATGCTGTGATGACCAATGATACCACAGCGACCCCAAGGTTGAGGAGGAGAACTACCATGTCTTCACGACCTACTCCCAGGACGCCATCACCAATGAGGACGCCGAGTATGCCAACCACTCCACAGGTGCCTACGGCTAGGTCACCTATGTCTACAGCCGGAAATACCACACCGGCTACAAGGCCGAGGTCCGTCACCCCGCCAACACAGAGGCGAATTTCTACACCACCTACAGGGGCTCAGGCGGCAACTGAGAGGACAAGGGTGTGCAGAGATACGCTTAAATTGATGACCTGCGAAGATCTACGAAGTGCTCTACGGCTGGAGGGACAGCCGGTTTCCGGAATCAAAGAAGATCTTTGCGAAAGGTTATCTCCCTCTCTCGAGTCTTCCGGTGTGACTGACAAGCAACTTCGCTATGTTCTGTACTTGTGGCGTCACAAGGATTTGAGCTACCGATGCAAGCTGCGATGGGAGGATATCAACAACAAGTACAGAGTTTCAGCATGGATCGCACGTTGGAAGAATGCCTAGGCGTGTATAGTTCAAAGGCCTATTTGACATACTTTCAGTGTGGTGTGGAGCACCACATTCGCATAGCACAACAGTTATGCTTGTTTGCGGGACGCAGCAAGCAAGGAGGAGTGTTGAAGTGATCTTGCTGATAACGCATGCTCATGTTGTGCTGCTCTTTGGTTTAAGTCTGATGACTGGGCCAAAGAATCATGGACACGAAGTCCAACTGAAGACATCAGTATGTAAAGATGAACTGATGTTGCACTGTAAGACAGCTGAGGCCTTACCACATGTACAACTTCAGGCTAAAGCTGTTGCACTTGAGACTTCAGGTTGTGTGCCGAAAAGAAGAGTCCGCTGTGTAGCGCCGTGCCATGGTCTGTTAGCTCACCCACTCTGCCATTTGAAGAACAGGCATGATCCCCAACGATCAACAAATTCCAATCAGAAGGGCAAGGACGACACCCAGAGCAAGTCGGCAGTGGTGGTGCGAACAGTTTGCCGTGGCGCGCCACAACAAGCAAGAACAACCACTACAAGCGCTGCTGCTTCTGCCAGTAATCGCATCACCAGAAACTTTTAAAAGTTGAGAACAACACCTATACAGCAGCAACAGTACTGCAACGGCACCACTATCCTCTTCTTGGCATGGATAACCCGTTTGCAGCTTGCTACCGTCACAGCAAGGTATCAACACAGACATCGCAGCGACAAGGCAATCGAGAATTACACAGCAGGTGTTTGTTAACCGTGGTGATGTAGCACCGTATCAGAATCATACTTGCAGCAACGGCATCACGAGCTTAGGCAAGCAGGCAAATGTTTCCACTCTTCCACGGTCAGCGCCTGTGCACGTTTCCCTGACAACACCAGAGCCTGCGGCTGTAACACAAGAATTTCAAGCAGCAGTGATGACTATGGCAATAACATCAAGAAGGCAATTCGGTGACTATGTTGATGCTTTTCCAAGATCACGAAATACGTGGGCCGAGGAAGCTGACGACGGGATTTGCATAGGTGCTACTGTAGAGATTCCGGTATCTTCCGGTAGCGGTTGGGTTTGGGCGGGTTAGTATTCAGATTAAGGGCCGTGTTTCTCCTCCCTGTGGCAGCAGCTGCGTACATGACAACATTAGAACATTAGCAACCTTAGCCAAGATCTAAAGCCACGTGGCTTCTTTCTTTATGTACATGCGTGGTTCGGAAGATCTGAATGAAGCCGCCAACTGTACCATTCTCAGGCATTGACTATTGGCGGTCCCTTCCCTGCCCCCTTCAACCATCTCATTGGTGTGGTGGGCATTGGCCACTTGCCTTGCGATTCGTTTAGCGGTGTGGGCTGCGTCGGATGCTGATTGTCTTCTCTGGTTTGCCAGCACACGGACGATTGCCCTGAGGAGTAGTAGTTTCGAGGTCAGAATATGCTTGCTTTTGCTGATCCCTTCGCAGGTGGCAGCATCTGAGTCTAGGTCAGGCGTTGCTCGCCGTGTGGACCATTTTTTTGCAGACTTGGGGTCTTGTGCCAGCTGGGACACCCATAACCATACACGAAGACCCCAAACTGCTGACTCTGGGAGGCTCCTTTGAGTCCCAACCTCAGGCATCCTCTCCGTGGCCGCATGGTTCGACCCCACGCTCACGGCAGAGGGTGAGGGCTACAAGCGGATCTCCGGCTAAAACCCAGAGAACCTGACCATGCAAGACCGGTGTTGTTACGGTCAGCTAACTGCAACTAATGGCTGCTGTTGAGGTGTCATGAAGAGATTCTGGCTGCTGGTAGAATTGATTTTGTTTGGGTGGCGTGGTGGTACAGCAGAGGGCACCACGCCTTCATACGATTGCTGCGACTTCCTGGGGCATTTGGCCTTTGAAAGTGGCAAGGATTCTGCATAAGTTCTTCTCGCCGAATTATGTTTGCGACCAAAACTTGAAGCTGATCTCGGTTACCGTAGTTCTTCGACAATAGCAATGGCAGTCAATGCCACCCTTGTTCTCACTGTTTGTTATTGTCGATCTCGCTAACGCGCCTTCTGATTACAAGTGCTATGAGCGACTGCTGTTATGCTTGGTGGCATATGTATATGAACATTTCTGAGCTACATTCTACACCTGGACCTTCCAAGGTGTGTTTACTTTTGCTAGTTCTCAATTGCCCGTGATGGGTTCTCACAGCATCACTTCCTGGCCAGATGTGCAGGGCAAATCCAAGCTCAAGACGTGTCAGCATGGTCGGACCCGATACACTCACTGCGACACTCCTACGGAGTCAATGCTGTCACAAGGGTTTTGGAAGCCTGGTCCATGCGCTTCGAGCCACTTCGATGAATGCGCATGTTGGGAACTACGACAGGCATGTCCATAAATACAGCAGGGACCGGGAAGGGCACTTGTGCACGGACGTATGTCTTAGCCGGGGCATGTACCCTCAACATCCCTCAGCAGTTAGCTTTTCATGCTGCGCTGCTACGTGGAGATCTCGAGCTACGTAGAAGGAATAGGTTCATAGGCTGAGCACCACAGCAACCTGCAGCGATGAGTCGGAATACACATTTCTGGCACAACAGGCAAACCCTTCTCGTCCTATCCTGTAATGTTTCCAGGAGAATGATTCAGAATGTGCATCTGCCTGATCACTTATAGTGCCAGAATCAATTGTGATTGCGGCTGCGGGTTCTCCACTGGCCTTGGCAGCATCCATTTTCGTGTGCTGCAAGTTCTTGCGCAGCATGGGCCGCAATTGTCTGCATGGGTTGCCGAGAAGCGTCACTCGAGCGCTTGTCAGTGTACAAGTATTACTAACAGTATTACAGTACTCCAGGCTAAATCAGGCTACAACTGGAGTGGACTCCACTGGCACTGCTCTTCGCGGCCCGAAGCTGCATGCGGCATTGACAAAAAGTCGCGAGATTGGTCTTAACATGTCTTCACACGCAAAAAGCCATTTGTAATCCGTTCCTACAAAGTCAGGAATTCCGGAGCAGATCGAGCAAGAGCCAAATGTATTCAATATCGACAGAGACAAATTGATTGGAAAGATCTGGGGGGCATCAATGCCTGACATTAACGGACCTGTTGCATCATCTAATTCAATCAAATGCAGTTGGATCTAGAACGTGACTGCTCTGTTGAGTGCTGGTTTGCGATTTTCAGATTGTTCATCCTACAGTTTTTTTATGATTTATAATACTTCGTGATGCAGTGGCCCTTTGAACTGAAATGCATTATCAGGATTCGCCTGCCCCAGCCTTGTTCCCCAACCCAGCAGGATGGCCCATGATCCTGAGCCTTACTAGTTGGCCAGTGCCTGGATGGATACCGGGGTAGAGGAGATTGGAGTATGAGGACAAAAGCACTACACCGCTGGATACAGTCGCTACGCAAGTGCACGGCCGAGGTATCGCACAGCTAGCCGCTTGACGCTTGCCGGCAGTGTGCTCCCTTTGCTTTT
The DNA here is from genome assembly GCA_905221615.1 of Symbiodinium sp. CCMP2592. Lineage (NCBI taxonomy): Eukaryota > Dinophyceae > Suessiales > Symbiodiniaceae > Symbiodinium > Symbiodinium sp. CCMP2592. Next base: position 427,737 of record CAJNDT010004946.1, on the reverse strand, counting down.
GTGCAAGTTGCCATGTGTCGACCAACTATCAACCATTCCGTGCGAGTCACAAGTCGTCCAAAGCCAGCAGTCTCGACTTGTTGCCCGCGAGGTTTCCTGGGTCACAGCTGCCGTGGCTCTTCATAGGCACACTCCGATGCGTGGTTGTTGTGATAGCCGCCCTGGCCCCGACCCACATAGTGTGTAACATAAAAGAAGTTAAGGAGAGCTTGTGTCATTAGCCTTTTCAACGAAAGCTGAGTGACATGTGAAAGCCATACTGTATAAGCAAGAGTGCATCGAGATACTGCAGCTGTCACAGGCATGGAGTACGTGCGCACGAACTCTCTACCACTAGCGCAGCAATGCTTGGAGTCTTGGCTGCGCATCGATTCATGAGGTCGGGCTTGGGGACGATTGCTTCCTGAACAAGTGCAATCCTCTCATTGAACAACCAGCAGGAGTAGAAGTCGCATTAGTTGCTGTGCAATAGGAGTAGTAGCAGTCGGCGTCGTCGGAGTCGTCGCTGTCATCGAAGTAGTAGTAGTAGTAGTAGTAGTAGTAGTAGTAGTAGTAGTTGTAGTAGTAGTAGTAGTAGGAGCAGCAGCAGCAGTAGTAGTAGGAGTAGTGATAGTAGTAGTCGTCGTCGTCGTAGCAGTAGTAGCAGCGGCAGCAGTAGTAGTAGGCGTAGTAGTAGTGGTAGTAGTAGTCGTAGTAGTAGTAGCAGCAGCAGCAGTAGTAGTAGTATCAGTAGAAGGAGTAGTAGTGGTAGTAGTAGTAGTAGTAGTAGATTTCAGATTTCCCCGCAGCGGAGAGAGTCCGCCATGCGACGAGCTTGAGCGGGACTCGTTCCCGGCGCTTCTAGCGCTCAACCTTACTTTAAGGCGACTCCGACACATTGCCACCGCCCCGCAGGGCCTTGTAAAAGCATGGCAATCAAGAATCATCACCGATCATCGATCATCGAGCGGGAATCTCAGTATCGCGAGAATAGAAAAGAATGTAGGCGTCTCGACGATGATTCGGTGGCAAGCACTGATGCAACTGAGGAATGCGAGCATCATCACAAAGCCAGACACCCCTAGGGGGGTCAAGTAAAGTAGCCGTGTGGTGACCACTTCTGGGCGTAAGCCCATGATGCACTATGTACGCAAAAAGTGTGTAGCTCACATACTCTCGTGCTAACCCGTCATCAGTAAAGCATGGCATCAGAAGACGGGAATCGTCGAGCTGCACCTCCAGACGGTTCTTTTGAACATGTCCGTGATTTCGCTTGAAGCGCATGAGTTGCCAAGTCAGCACATGTGGCGGATGTCGAAGGCCTTGTGTACGATCATTGCCATTCTGCCAAATCTTAATCATCGACTGAACCTTGACAACCGTGTGAAGTCCTGGTGGTTCCCGTGGTAAAGGTAGCAGGAACGGCTGAGTACATGGCCCCTGGTCGATGCATTGAACACCGCCCCCATGAGCAAGACAACGAGCTTGCCAAGTCCCCTGAAAGGATAGCATGTTCATTCCAGGAAGAACATAGCCCAGAAATTCGCCCACATCGTGCTGTCTATGAACCTCTGCCCAGCCAATGACGAGGTCTCGCCACTCCTGAACCTGCATGAGCGTTATACATTGGGTGTTCATGGCATTCGAAGTGAAGAAAGCAGCACCTGTCCCCGTAGCATCCACGTTCTGGCCCATGACATAGAGCATCCACTCCAACACCTGGACTGAGGCATTCATGTAACAAGCATTTGCCGGGTTCATGTAGATGCGCCTCAGTACCGGAGCTGCCCGTGGATCTTCTGAGCAAGTGGTCCCCGGCCCAGTCGTTCCCTCCGGTACCCCAGTCCGATGAGCTGAAATTTGCAACAGCCCTGCAACTCTATCAGGAGGTCCCAGATCTCCTCGGCGTGCTTGTTCCTGACAGGTCGAGCTTGAACGTTGCCTTGCTGTCCATGGTTTCCGTTATCCTCCTGGTACAATGAAAGCGATGCACAACGTCCCTCTTGACATGCTCCATCAGATGCTCGAGCTTGTTCGCCATCTCGATGTCGGGGATCGCCGAGCGCTGTTTGTCCAGCTCCAGGTGCTTCAACTTCGGGTTCCATTGTTGAAAATGCCAGCCCTGAGTGTCCCGCCAGCCCATGTCCGTCGCTCGTTTTGTGAGCTCCTGAGAGGCCAAGACCTTGGCGTGGCGATCCTTGAGCTCTCGAAACATTGACAGCGCCATCACTTGTTTCAACGGCATGTGTGCCATGCCCCATGTGGGTTCGGCCGCCTGTTTCTTCTTGAACTCGACTGCTGTGCGGTACAGATGATTCAAGATGGAGTCTCCCCCGGGACTGAACCAGAGCACCAGCGACGTGTCCTGTTTGAGCAGATTGATCTCCTGCTCCTGTTGGAGGACGACACGTGCCAAAGAATAAATCAATGGGTCTCTGCCGTGCTGTTGGTAGTGGCCGTGGTTGTGGTGGTGAGAGTGCCCTTGGTGGTGCCGATGGTTCCCCCAATGTGAGTCCTGGCCCCAACCGCTGTGGTTCGGAGCCTCCCGCCGCCGTTTTGGATTCATTCCCGAGTCGTTGTCCCCGTGGACCGTTTGGGCCGGATCCTGACCCATGCGAACTGCTCCAAAGAATTCGTCCATCTCCTGATCCCGTACTGCCAACCCGAACATCTCCAGGATCACACACCGAAGCCTGCATCAGACATAAGACTGCACACTGCCAAATGGTGGTACACTTGTGCATGTGTGCTCGCCAGTCCTTGGGCGACGCGTTACAGTAGTGGCAGCGGATGCTGGGAGTAGCACTCAGTTCAATGGTGCGTACAATGTCTTGCTGTCTAGCTGGCAAGATCTCGGGGTGATTGTTGCGATAATGTAGCTTCATCACCTTGTGAGAGGCCACCCATTGCCCGCATAAACCACAATGTTGATGGAGTTGTCGTGTGATGCTGGGCTGTTGGATGAAGAATCGTAGGCCCTGATTGGCCGTCTGTTGAACCAAGAGCTGTTGAGCAAGAGGCTTGACAGGAGACTGCTCAATGGTTTCCTCAATCCTCTCCACTCGCTCAGGCTCTGCAGAATCGGCGTTTTGTTCATCATGCTCATCCATCGCTGATGCATGCACTTGCGATAATCGAACTGCTTCAATGGTGTCACCGTCCACGCTGAATTTGTTTTCAGCATGCATGAGCGGGCATGCCAAGTTGTTGATGTGATGCTCCAGAGTCTGCCAGCGCGCAAATCGCTTTTCACAGAACCTATAGGTAGGCAAGCCCTTCACAGCATGGCGCGCTTTGTCAAAGATGCGAAGTGGCTTATTGTGTATACCGTGGGCCCTGTAAGCATGTATTTTAAGAGCAGCTGCCGTGCCGAAGAAGGAGTCACATTCCGGGCATGCCCAGTGTTCAGGCTCAGAGTCCTCCTCCTTACCCGATGCAGTAGCAGCCGCGTCCTGTAGGCAACTTGTGACATGTGCATCCCACTCCGGAAGGTGCATCCAATCAGGCTCCTCACCGTTCGTTTCCCGATCGTGTGCTCGCTTGATGAGGGTCCCCACGTCCTCCAGGTGATATGTATCACGAACTTCCTGATGGGTACGGCCGGTTATATGGCGAGGGTCAGAGACCACTGCCCGTAAGTGTTTCATCGCTGTCGCCTGGACTTCATTCATAAGCTTGGGCGTCAGGCCGAAGGAGTGGAGTCCGTACAGGAGCGAGGACTGCACGCATGACCTGTAGATTTGCAACTTGTACCGCACCGCCAGCTTTCGGGAGTGGAGCACTGGGGCCAAGACCCATCGCCGCTGGTTTGCTTTGGCGATCCTGTGTCGTGTAGAGAGGGCCTCGAAGCGATCGTATGCGATGATGAGTCCCAAGTAGTTGGCCTGAGTGACCAGCGGGAGCCACTTGGTCGGATCCTTCGGGGATAGCAGCAGCCGCTTGCCCTCATTGCCAGAGCGTACATAATGCTTATGGACCTTCCCTTTATCAGTACCGGCCACCATGAGAAGCGCCTGGGTCTTTTTCTCATTCACCTTCATACCGAAGCGGGAGAAGATTTTCAGGACCAACCTAAGTTCCGAGACCGCCTGTTCCATTCCAGTGAAAGTACTGAACTGCCACCGCAGGTGTGAGTCATCCGCATAGAGCCCAGCATGGTCAGTTGACCAGCATTGTTTGAGTCGGACGTCGAAGGCCTGACACAGAAGTGCCGTAAAGATGCCCCATAGCATTGGGGATGCGATGCACCCTTGTCTGAGACCCCACTGGGGCCTGATGGACTTAGAATCCCGACCGTGATGAAAGACGTAGACGACTTGTCGGAGCCACTGAAGTAGAAGTTCCTGTACGGAAGCATTGATATGTGCAAGCTCCATCGCATCCTTGATGTATTGCCATCCGACTAAGTCAAAAGCTGCTGTCAAATCGAGGCTCACCTGGAGCCCGCCTGAGAACGAAGGGGCAGTCTTGCCCTCATGTTTGTCGTGCAGACTTTGACGGGTTTGGCTACATTTCTTCCTCACAGCATCACAGTGTGCAAAAACGGTTTTGAGAGCAGTAGTAGTCGACCGGCCTGGCAGATAAGCGGTCTGGGGCCACTTCCGCACCATGTCGATCATGTCCGCCTTTGCCATGGAGAGCACCACTTTCATGCTGGTTTTCCCTACCGGGTGCTGAAGCCCAATGGGTCGCAGATCTAGTGGGGTGTTAGCATTGGGTTTGCCCTTTGGCAGGAGTGCAACGTCTGCCTGTGCCCAGTCTTGGTGGATTCGAACCTGTGGAGCTTGCCAATCATCACTCACCTTTCGCACCAGGGGTCCAACTAGTTGCTCCGCACACGCACGCCACACCACTGCAGGAACAGCACCCGGGGGGACGGCCTTTCGCACCGGGATCTTCCGGAGCTCTTCAAGCACGTAGTCCTCCTGCAGCTGTACCGGTTCATGTTGTCGAAGCAGAGAACCTGGTTCTGTTGATGAGGTCGCCCCGTAAGGTTTCCCGAACTCCTCAACAATCCAATCAAGTTCCGCACCAGGGGTCATGATTTGCCCGTGCCTGTAGAGCTGGACCTTTTTCGGACGACTCTTCGGAGCAAGCCGTTTAACCACACTCCACATTTCATGTGCATTGCCTTTCTCAGCTGCTTGTTCGGCTTGCTCCAGCAATTCATCCCGACGGACCTTGGAGCGAACTTTGGCTCGTTGTTTATGGATACGGTGTGCTCGAGAGAACTGAGTCCACAGTTTCCAAGCCTCCACAATTCCTCTGGCCGTGTAGGGTTGAGCCTTCATACGCTTGTGTAGTTGCCACATGTGCCGTGCACTATTTGCCAGCTCCTCTGGCTGAGTGGGCGGCTGCTGTGGTTTTTCGGGCTGGGGGTAATGCTTGGCGGCCATCCTCATGACCACCTTGTCCATGTCAGTGAGGTCCGGGGTCAGTGTGCAGGCAACTTCTGTTCGGAGAGCCTCGAGAGCCGGGGTACCAGCCTTGGACCTGAGATCCGCAATCATTTGTTTGATATCAATTGGTGGCACCATAGCAGCTTTAGGCTTGGACATCCAATGTGGCCTAGGCATGGGGATGAGGGCCTCCACAGCATGATGATTGGCACCTTCTCGCCAACTGGCAACTGGGAAGTTGTGAATCACCCCCGCCTTCTTGGCCCCAGCGGTTGCCATGTTTTGCCTGACCATCACAAAGTCGATCTGAGATTTCAGCTTGCCAAACGTAAAAGTAGCCAACGAATGGGTGCTGGTGGGAGCCGTCCATGTATTAAGGATCACAAGGGCCTGTGCCTCGCACAAGTGCAGTAGTTCCATGTAGTCAGCCTTGTGGTTGTCCACCACCGGTAACACGTGCGGTCCACAAACCTTTGGTACAGGAGAACAGGAGCTGTTGAAGTCACCCGACATAATGAGTGCATGACGCCGCGGCAAGCCGGAAACACATCGTTGAAGACAGAGAAGGAAACGATGCCTGTGTTCAGTAGTTTCTGGCTTTTCATTGGCAGCGAATTGATACACATTGAGGATGTCCAGGGGGACCTTGCCTGCTTGGACACGAACGTGTAACAAGCGCCCCGGGTGAACGCCTAAGTATTGCAGGTCGTCCTTTTTCACCAGGTGGGCAGACACAATGCTGAGCAGGCCCCCCACCTTGTCAAGTTTGTTCTTCCCCGCCGAGTGTATGAAGTGGTAGTCAACCGTGCTCCAACAGTTGTCCTCGGCCCATTTGGTCTCCTGAACCAGACAAATGTCCATTTTTGCATCCCGGATAAAGGTTAGCAGCTCCTGATAGACATTGCTGCTCAAGCCACCAGCGTTCCAGGTCATTGTTCTGAGCATCCTTTCGGTTTGTCGGATAGGGCGAGGCATCGGTTGGGGCAGATATACCGGATGTACCCTGGCACGCTGAAACCATTCTGATGTTTTCCAGCATCCTCTGTAATAGGCTCCGCCCTGCCGTACTGATCGTGCATATGCTCGCTGATAAGACCTTTTCTTGATTCTTGAAGTGTCGGAAGCCAAGGTTGCAAAAGGCATGCTGGCCTCTCGTAATCTGCTGGGCTTTGCCTCCGAAGAGGCTCCAGGCGGCATAGCAGAAGGACCGCCAACCCTCACGTCTGTGCTTACAGAACGATTCAGCACAACCTGGTGCATGAATATGAGAAGACCGAACTGTACTCTTCCAATCGGCCTGCCGTAAGCACCACCGGACTTGGGACCGATGCGGCTGTTTCTCGATGGAACAAAGGAGGAACATAGACCTGTTCCCCGTGCGGATTGTGGCTGAAGTAGCATGTTGGTGAGGACTGCAAGAGACAACGAGTGCCCCGCCACCAGCCAGAGAGCAGGTTGTAGAAGAAGCTGAAGAAGCTTGAAGACAAACCTGTGCAGTCTGTGCATACTGTGCCTGAGCAGGTACCAAACTGAAAACACCCTGGTCATTCCTGATAAGGTTCGCACGCAGGTTCCCAAGGGCGTGCAGGTAGAGTACCTGGCCACCCGTCGGCACAGCAAGCATGTAGTGTCAAAGGTCCCAATCTCACTGGCAGGCGATTTGGCAGCAGCGTACTTTTTGATCCACGGTCGCCAGGTGCACTGTGCAAAAGCATGGTAAGCCCGATTCGCAGGAGTTTCGCTGCTAGGCCCTGCCCTCAAAACAAAACTACATCGTGCTTTCACTGTGCTGCCGCCTGAGTGGGGGGAGAGAGGTCGGGCAAGAGAGCATGAGTTACCATGTCGGATTTTCCGATCCAGCCAATCTAGAGACCAAGCAACTGTTGCCGACAAGTGAGGCTCCCACTTTCTTCGGACCTTCGGCTTGGCTGTTGCCCCACCTCGATCTCGGTCCGTGAAGTTCGGCGGGGTGTGCGGCGCCACTGCAGAGGCCCTTGTGGTACCGGAGCCCGATGAGCCGGAGATGGCTGTAGTCGTTGTGGTCGGCGTGGGCATTTCACCTGGCCATGTGATCGCCGCCCGCTCCTCCGTATCCAAACTGTTGATCACATCTCGAAGGGCAGGGTCGTGCATCAGGCTGGCCTCCTCCTCTGCTGTCATGGTCTGTCTGCCATCCCTTTCCATGGCCTCCACGATCGTACGGGTGAGGGTAGCCTCCGCCTCCGTCGTGCCAGGGTTGGCCGGGGCCGTCATCCCCATTGTCCGCGGTGGCTTCGTCCGCCACTGCTGCCTCTTCCTCCCCTTCCTCGTCCAGCTGGTCGAAGTGCAAAGTGTTCGGGTGCGACCGCGCAAGACGGTTGCCTAGCCACTGCACATCGATACGGATCGAATCCATGGTAGAGAGGTCCCCTGTGATCAATGCCAAGGAGCGTCTGATATGGATCCCTCTGAAGGCCAATTCATTGGCCACCGCACTCGAGATCGCATGGCTCATCGGTCGCCATGATTGAACCGTCTCCGGAGGCGGAGGCCCCATCGGCAGGGGCGTTCCTCCTAGAGTGAACCTCTCCTCCGGCTCCTCCCCGCTGTCCGTGATCTCCTGGGAGTCGATGTCGTTCAGGGTCTCCTCCTCCGCTGCCATGCCCGTCGAGTAGGGCGGGCTTGTAATGCCCTCGGAAAAAGCTCCACCCCTCAGACCTGGATCTTGAGCCTTTCGAAGGGAGTCCGATCCAACCAGAGCTGTCACAGGAACTGAACGAGCATAGCAGAACTGGATTAGCAGCCAAGCCGTGTGATGCACTTGTGAACAGACATGCACAGGGCACTGGTACAGCACACATCGGAGCAGCATCCAGCCCCAGTTCCTAACAGAGTGGCGATGTGGCTTCCGACAAGACGCCGCTCGCCTACTGAATCTCCGTATGGGCCGCCTTCGGGTCCAGTTCCGACTGGTCCTTCCCAGACAGCATCGGCCACAAGGCCGACCTTGAAACCTAGTCCATGGCGTCCAAGTCAAAGGCATAGGTAGTCGACTGTTGCAGGGCCTGAGGAGATTGTAGGGGAGGAGGGCCTTTCGACCACAGAAATTGTAGCCAACTTGGGTAATGGAGTCTGCACCAGGTGTAGAGTTCAGCTTCATCCGGGGCAAACGGGGTTCTCCTAGAGGCCGGTAGAGCCCGTAGTGGGTGTGAATCCGAATCCCAATGTCGCTCCCACTCCTCAAAGAAATCCAGATTGGCAATGCGCCCTCCAGACGGCCAGGAGGCCCGAAGCATGCTGAGCCCAAGCTGATGATGAAACTGGGCCCTGGCTGTACGACGTGAGAAGAGTTCCCGGGCATACACTGTGTGCTCTTCCGGCGGCGTGACCTTGTTATGATTTGGTATCCATTCATCACTGGCTCGGCGCTAGTCGCCTGTGTCCAAATCGATCCCCAGCCAGTCACACATACTAGCTTCAAAACCACGTAGATAATATTCCACCGCATATGCAGATGCTGTTGCCGAGCTGAGCAGCGCGTGGATCGGAAATTCTTGGTTATTCCTGGCACACGATCCGCACCGCTTCGCAATGGCTCACACCACTATCTGCTGGGGCATCATGCCCCCGTCAGCCGAGACGCTTGTAATTGTAGTAGTAGTAGTAGTAGTAGTAGTAGTAGTCGTAGGAGTAGGAGTAGCAGTAGTAGTAGTAGTAGTAGTGGTGGTGGTGGTGGTGGTGGTGGTGGTGGTAGTCGTAGTCGTAGTCGTAATCGTAGTCGTAGTCGTAGTCGTAGTCGTAGTCGTAGTCGTAGTAGTAGTAGTAGTAGTAGTAGTAGTAGTAGTAGTCGTAGTAGTAGTAGTAGTAGTAGAAGTAGTAGGGGTAGTAGTTGCAGTAGCAGCAGCAGAAGCAGCAGCTGCTCGACGACGACAATAATGACAGCATCAGCAACAATAGCAGCAGCAGCACCGCACCAGTAAACAACAACGAAAACAAGACCAAGCACCACAACCACAACAGAACAATAACCACACCTGTAACAGCGACAACAACATTATAATCGCCCCAAGACTAAAACCGCAACCACCACAGCAACAACAACAACAGCAGCGACAACGGCAGCAACAACAACAACAGCAACGGGAACTACACCTCCACCACAGCCAACAACAACGACGACAACAGTAACAGCACTGCCAACAACGACAACAACAGCAACCACCACAACAGCAGCAGCAACAACACAAAGGAACAACAGCAACACCAGCAGCAGCATCAGCAATAGCACCACACCAATACCAACACCACCTCCCTCTACCAACAAGAAGAAGAACAACAACCACAACGACGACGACGACGACACCAGCAACAGCAGCAGCAACAACAAAAAATAACACGAGGAAGAAGAAGAAGAGCAACAGCAACAGCAACTACAGCAACAAGAAGAACAACAACAGCAACCCTACCAGCCCTACCACATCATCATCAACAACAGCAACATCAACAGCACCAGCAACAAACGACAAACATCTGATCATCACATTAGCTCGGGCGACAGGCAGGATAAGTGCGATGAGGATGGTGATGAAGCTCGCGATAATGAGTGTGTTCATGATGATGCGGGTGATGATGATGATGATGATGATCCTGCTGATGCAGCCGGCCCGGTTGCGAATTTGAAAGTATCGATGATGCACGGTGCGAACATGGTATTCATTGTGGTGTTATCGGCCATAGTGGCTGCAACGAGGCATGCGCTGCGGTAAACAAGAGTCATCATCATGCTCCGACTGGCTGTGTGTTGGTATATGGCGTTATCTATGATCCGCTATTCTGCTATGCAGTTTTGCCCAGGAATTTGCTCGGTCCCTCATGCCCACCGACCCCCACGTCTACAACGAGCAATTTGGCAGACTCCAGGGGTTTTGCTACAGAAGTTGTTGGCTCTGTAGTGCTCGACAAGGCTTTACAGTCGGGCTGTGGCGAGAAACGGCCACCCTTGACGCATGTACTGTCAGTACATATGGAAATATCAGCAACAGAATACACACACATATATATATATATATATATATTTATATGTATATGTATGTATATGTATATTTGTATATATGCTTACATTGACATATATACATGCATACAGACATTATAGATGTGTATATGCATACGCTGACATTCATACATAATACATACATGCAGACATATATGTACAAGTAAATTTAAAAAATACGCACACACACATATATATATATATATGTACATACAGTTATATACATATATACATATACATGTGAATATTACAGAGAGGGAGGGAGAGAGAGAGAGAGAGAGAGAGAGAGACAGAGAGAGAGAGAGAGACAGAGACAGAGACAGAGACAGAGACAGAGAGATAGAGAAAGATAAAAAGAGACAAAGAGACGGAGAAAAAGAGAAAAATAACAAAATATAAAGAGAACGAGAAAGGGTTTCGGTGATGTGTGGTGGTGCCCTGACCTGCCGAGTGCGGGCGTCGCAGAGGGTTGGAGAAAGAGAAAGAGAGAGACAGAGAGAGAAAGACAGAGAGCGAGAGAGAGAGGTCTTCGTATGTATGTCTGCATATCCCGGAAACTGTGTTAACTTGCGGAGAGGCTCCGTGCAGAGGCCTTCCATGTGGAGTCATGAATCGAAGTTGCAAGGCTTGGTGTCGTGGCATACCATAAGCACAGCTACGAGGAGGCCCGTCACGGCTCCGCGATGATGTTCATGGACGCAGCTTTGTGCCATCGGGTTGCTTCGCTGCCGGGTGGCACACGCCCACGCATGCCTTCCCTAGTCGTTTTTGAAAACGAGAATTGCACCAGAAAGCGGATGGAGCCACTACGCTAGAGCGCTAAACGCGTCTGGGTGATTCTATAGTCAGGGGCTGTGTACGCAAACTTTTGCAGTAGTCACTTGTGGGCGTGCGTTTTGAAGGTCCGTGACAGTGACCTACATAAGGCATCTGAACAGCACTCACACTCTGCTCACGAGAAGACGAACTCGCAGGCGTGTGAGCTGCTCCAGCGGGCAATCAGCCTGTCGAGTGATCCGGAGGAGCTTCTCATCGGATGTTCCCCCCGAACAGCGCCACAAAGTAGTCGATGCCAGACGCTTCCCACGCTTCAGTGCAGAGGAGACCCTCCACGTGAACCTGGGCCACGCTCTCCTCCAGCAGGGAGCCGAGCGGGAGCCGAGCGACTCGCGACGGAGAACGGGTAGCCGAAGGGGGCCGAAGGGGGCAGAGGAAGGGTCTGAGGGCCTCCTCTTCTTCTATGCACGTCTTCTACAAGGGACATGAAGTCGTTTGCTTGTGGGTACAGGTCAGGTGTCTCACGGAGGGCTAGTCGCCTGAAGCCTTAAACCTTTTACGGTTCAACAAGGTGGAAGATTCTGGTTATCTGTATGGGTTTTCAACTTAGAGATAGATCATAAAAACGTTGTGCCTGGTCAAGTCAAGTACAAGAAGTTTCCATGTGGGCAAACTGTTGTGTTTTGGTGTGTTGAGTCAGTTGTCAGGTGGGCCATACACACAGTTTGTCACGTGTATGTGAGTGTGTTTGTGTGTGTGTGCGTGTTTCTATATACACGCTTGAATCTATGTATATGCTTGTACACGTCACATGTTCGGTGCAGAGCTAGAGAGGATTTGGCAGACATGCCTGCGATTTGACGATTCTGCTGAGTCCGAAGGTGCGGCCTTCATGCCAGAGCTTTGGAGGTCGGGTCAGTCTTCCGTGCTACGTATCTGCCTGTATCTGTTTCTGCCTCTTGCATGGAGGCTTTCCGCGCGGGCTTGCGGCTGCAGCCGCAAAGCAGGGGAGCTTTGTCGGGCGTGGCCTTTGCCCTGCAGCTGCAGGCCTGACTGGCTTCGCCTGGTACTGTGTGCTCATGTGCACCGGTTTGGCTCCACAAGCGAGGGGTGAAGCCATGAACAGCCGTTTCGTGTTCTTGGGGTGAGGCGAGATGCGGGCGATGCAGGCTTCAGGCTCCACGATTTTGTGGAGGTTCTGGTGTAAGGGCATTCACCTAGGTGACATGAAGGGATAGATTCGGGGTAGGCAGCACTCAGCTTTCAGTTCAAGCCAAAGATCACACATGAAGGCTAGATTTCGGGTCGTGAGGGAAGGGCTGCAAAACACTGAAGTAAAAAAACAGACCCCAATTTCCGAATTGCAAAGCACAGATTCGCGAAAGAGCCAACATGGACCAGGAAAAGTTGAATAAGGGATGTCGGGAGATCATTATTGAGTGGGGTTCTCCCGTCTTCAAGAGGACGGTTTCGGTGCAGTCCTTCTCTCAACCTGCTTGGAGTGCTTTAGTGACACCCTCCCCCAAAGCCAGCCAGGGGAAGCTGGACGAGGCTGGAGAGAAGCTTTTCGAAAAGATGCGAGGGCCCTCTTTGCCAAAGTCTATCTTAGAGTCTTAGAGTTTCATAGAGTTAATCTGCATACAAAGGAGCCCACGCCAGACAGTCTTGGCCACTTGATTGTGATCTTCGATGCTTGTGCCAGCTCAGAAACTCAGCCATTCAACAGCAGAGGAAGCTTTCAAGCCTGGAAACGCCCTCTTTATACCCTTGGGGCACTGCCACAGAGTGTTACCAGACGACTCGTGAAGCAAGACTCTGGAACCTTCCCGACAAGCTGGGGACACCGAGGCCATTTTTGACCCAGTGTCCTGCTCTGAGCCATGGCCTCCGAACTGGGAATCACCACTCGCACGCCAGGCTCTTCGAGCTCGGGCCTCTTATGCCTGGGACGAAGGGTAGTTGTGGTTAAGATTGGCTTCTTAATCAGGAGCTTTGTTCAGGCCTGCCCACCCGAAAACCTCTGACGAAAACTCACCCATGAATCCCACGAAACCTCAACACCCAATCCTGTATCACCCGAAACGGGCAGGGGCCGCCTCAGAGAATATCACCGGGGCTGGATTGAGTGTGTGAATTTCCGATCATGTATGGCATGCCAGTTGACAGCATCTCTGATCTTGGCGTCCTGCAGAACATGCGATGTCATCCATCATTTTCGAGTTACTCTGTCCGGCAAGAGCTTCGCCACAGAGCTCAATATACTGAACATGTGGTTTCCTGCTTTTGCAGTCAGTGCTATAGACTGTGGTTCCATGCTCTTTTGAGAGCAATTGTAGGAGGATAGGAAAAATCCTGCAAAGGGGTAGCCGGATTCGGCTAGCCCAATCCGTCCTAGCTTTGGCTCCCCAGCTCTACTTCTACTCTCAGAATCTACAGGTCCCATTTGGCGGCAGCGGGGCCGTGAGGTGCCACCACAGCAGAGGCTATGCTGCTTAGTGTGGTATGGCATGCGTTACAGAACGCCGAGTGCTGTAATGCTTGTCGAGCTTCTTGCAGTGCCAGTGTTAAGAAACATACGAATTCATCACATGCCGCACAAAGAGCCCAGCTGAAATACGCCAACAAGATGCAATCTGCTCGTTGGACGTTCCTAATGTTGTGATGTTCCTTGGTCTAATCTGCCAGGACTCTGCGGAGCTCGCTTTCAAACACTACAGGCTATGGCTTTGTGCGGCCAGCAGCCATCTCAACCTTAGCAGCTCAGCTGACAGGTCTGTGGTGCATACGGTATGCAATCTGTCGGCACAAGTGAATGGGCTAGTGGTAGATGTCGATTTTTGAAGCTTTCTACTTTGTCTTTCAAACGGCCTCAATCTAGTTTCAAACTTATACACGAAGCTGCAGAGGGCCTACTATACGCCGAAAGCCGAGAATACTGTATGATCTTGAGAGTTGATTCGCCAGCCCTCCGACCAAAACCCAAAGCCCCACAGCAGATTCCTCAAGTCTTGAATCCACAACTCCGAGTTCTTGAGGCCTGGCTACGTCGGGGAAGGCGCCGCCAGCCTCTGCGACGGGCACAGCGGGCGACACCGGCTTCGTGGCAGATCCCGACCCACGTTGTTGTGCGCGTCCTGCAATTGTTGGGCTCGTCCTTAGGCTCATCGCATCTGTAACTGGATCAACCACCTGCAGGCTTAGCAGGGCGATAGCATGGCCATTGTGGCATTGAAACCCGCCCCGCCTAGACTCTCAGACCTCGTTCGGCGTCAGCGAAACAGGCAGTCACTCTGGCCTTGGTGAAAATTCGTTGACTTCCTGACAGCCCCGCATCCGTTCGGGTTTGAGTCGAGCCTGTGGTCTCACGAGGTGTGATTAACCTGAGTCTGCTTTTGACCGAAACCAGGAAGCCTGAAAGCGCTGAAAGGCCCATATACCGCACACGTTCGCACGTGTGTAAGCATCTTGTGCCTGGAGCATCCTGGAGCCTTCTAACACAGGTTTTTGCGCCACTGCGTGGAACTGTTGCTGCAGATGGTGAGGACCGGCTAGAGGGCTCAGTAGTAAGGGCTAGCACCGATGCGCCGGCTGTGAGATGGCCAGAGGGAAACACAGAGCGAGTAGTTATGGGTATGGGCTCAGAGGCTCGAAGGACAAGATCAACTTGGCCTCCCATCCACTCTTGGCAAGGATCCGGATGTCGTTGCGGAGCAGATCAGAGGGAGTCCCGACATAGCCTGCCCTTTGTCACGCAGGCTGAAGGACGTGGTTTTTGTGACCTTGGGACAGCAGAAAAGCTTCTGTTTTTCATCGATGATTTTACCCTGAGGTCGCAAACTTGTTGGAGAGATGTAGTGGGAGGGACGCTGGTGCAGTAAACACTGACACGAAATTTCAGAGTGACCTCAAATCGTAACGGCAGCGCTTGGCAATGAGTCGGGTTGAACTGTTTGCGGTACATCTCTCAGCCGCCGGACGTGCAAACGCACCGCGCATTGAAGATGCAATTGCGGTTTCAGGAAAGAGATGAGAGACGCCATGGCTTCAGGGGAATTTGCCGTCAGCCTTTCGGGGGCCCAGCAGTTGGCCCTCATCGATTATCAGACGCTTAGAGCTGCACTGGAGGTAGTGTTAAGTTTAGTTTGGGCTGGCCTGCAGCTCATCTTGCAGCCCACCCCCAAGACCAGTGACACCTCTCGGTGCACTGGAGAAACTCGTCGTGCTATCCCACGATTGAATACACTGACAACCACGTGTTTGAGAATGGTCATCCCAGATCTCGCCAATCAGGAATCTGTGCAACAAGTTGCACAATTTCGCCTGCAAGCTTGAGCAGGACGAGATTGAGACCGACGTGCTGAGCCCGCTAGCCAGCAGCATGTGGAATCTGGGTGGGTGAACACGAACGGGGATAAGTCTTGCATGTGGCTTAGCATCCACGCAATAGCTTCTGCTTCTTCGGAGGTCCTTAGCAGGCTATGTGTTTGCAAACGTTGGGTGTCAGGGGTCTTGGCAATGGAGCCTTCGGCTTTGGGTAATGATGGCCGTCTTCTGGATGCTGGTCCGACAAAGTCCAACTTCTCCGGACAACAGATGGTTTCTAGAACACCGCGTTGCAGGTTGGAGCGGGCCAAGAACTTAGCACAGCTGTCAAAGATTTGCATCTTGGCGGGCTTTCATTAAAACCTTGGAATTTTGCTGTGAACCCTTGTTAGATACCCTTCGAACTCTCTTTCCGGGTCGCTTTTGGTTTCCCCCGCTGGGCTTCCAGTTGGGCTTCGTTTGGTTCCTGTCTGGCGCCATGGCATCTGCAAAACGAAAAGTTGCAAGGTCAGGAACATCATGGCTTCTAGCTCCGAGACAGCGGTATCTTACCTCAGATTTGCGGATCACAGAGCCACCCTTTTGTCCTTGAGCCCTGTGCCGTTCGTCAGATTTGCAACCTTACAGGGTCCAGGGTCCAGTTTGTGTTTCCGCACTGATCACACATTGATACGTTGATCGTCAGATGTAAGCCCAATCCTCGCGACATGCTGCACTTTCTATACAACCTCCGTGCGACTGGGAAGGCGCCCGACCCTTCCATGTTTGGGACTTACTGGCCAGTGTCTAGTAGGTGTGTGCCCAGGATTCCAGGCCACGGTTTCTGCCCTCGGCTTTTCCCGCGCCAACCTTCCATGACTCAGGTGATCAGCTTGAGGAGTACATCCTGAAGATGGCAAAAACTGATTGGCAGTCCAAGGCAGACCTTGTCATGGAGCGAGCGCCATTCTGCTACCATCTTAGTTTTCTTCAAGCGCTATCCTAGCGGGTTTCTGCGTCCGACTTGCCGAAGCCGAGTGTGTGAGGTTTCATCCAGGGGTACTTTCGCAGATGCCCTGCTGTCGCAGGGCGCCAGCTCCAGTGGCGATGCCAAATCAGGTGGACTACCGGATCCCAGGCAAGCAGTCCCTTCATGCCTCTGCATGCCCTGTAGGTGCACATGGGATCCAGGTCCTAGACCATCCGGAGTGAGAACGAAAGGTCTCTTGACAAGAACTCCTTGGCTGAACACACCTGTTCCGCGAAGGCGGCTTATTGCGAGCCAGCCCAACCATTATCGACCACATAGCTGTAGTGTGCCGCAACTTCCAAGCACATTCCCGCTCAAATGCTGTCTGACTGGCTTAGTCTCGACGTTTCCAGGCGGCTCTTCTGGTACGTGGCCCGGAGACAATTGGGTGGGTTACTTCTTGTTGGAGGTGCAAGGTTACTACATTACAGCAAAGCAAGTTCGATCGACTATAAGGGTTGTACACGACTACATGGCCAGAGCATGCCAGAGCTATAGCAGCTATGGAATTCCAGACGCAAGTGTATGAGATTGTCAACGATGTTTGCAAGAAGGGGTCCGTGAGTTCTGTTCCTGGAGAGCTGGATGCTGGAGATGGAGGTGAGCACGCAGTCGAAGCCAGTGCTTCTGCAGCATGACGCAAAGTAGTGCACTGCAGGTCCGGGATGATCAGACCGTCGACTTAGACGGAGCATTTAGCGACCCCGGCCACTGGACTTGCACTGCAGGAAGAAGCACTCCACCGGCCACACCACCAGCAGCAGCACCACGACATCCGACCTGGAATCATCACGATCGTCATCATCCCAGGGCTTTGGCATTGTCATCACCACCATCATCATCATCATCAAACTCAACGTTATGCTCCTTTATCACGTACAGTCAAAAACTACTGTATCTACTACCACCGCGACAACGAAAATGAGGATGAATGCGTGGATGGTGCCAAAAGAGGTGTTGCTTGCATGGTGCGAGATGGCGGGAGTGCTTTGTCTTTATAGGAGCATTCTCAACAGCAAAGGCATAGGTTGAGTGTTGATGCGGGCTTCAAAGTCGGGGTCGTTGCGATCGCTGGAAGGGCACGCTGTGCTGGACTGCCACATGACACACAGCAGCAATGGGCAGGTGCATAACGGCTTGAACATACACGCTCCCGCATTCTAGAAAGGAATGCTCTGTTATGTGCCTCGCAAGCCTTAGAAAGAGGCTGTGCCTGGCTCGCAAGCCTTGAAAACATGCTATGTGCCCGCATAGACGCTCGAGGCCGGAGGCGAAAGCCCACGCACACGCACACACAGACACGCAAGTATGCACGCGCACGCCAAAACAGAGACTTAGTCGCAAAGCATCGAAAGACAGAGAAGACGCCCCAGGAAAAGCAGCGCGCTTTTCCCGGGATTTGTGGGAGCGCCTGAGCCTCGTCTGCAGGTGGGGCGGGGGCATACGGCATACTCGGTTGTTCAGCACTTTAAGGCGGATCTACAAGAGCAAGAGCGAGCGGCTCTACTGTTGCATGCATTTTTGACCTGTGTTGGCTGGTGCCGAGCCTTCTGTCCGTGATTTTGGTGTCCGATTCCACGGCATGGGTTTAAAAACGAACATGTGTATGAAATTAAGAGCTCTGTGCACCAGGCGCACATAAATATGTATATATATATATATACATATATATATATATATAATTGTATATTATACATACGCACACACACACACAAGATGAGTCTTTGTTGTTACCCGAATCCTCGCCCGACATGCTCGAGTGCGAGTGCCAAAAAGTCAATCAATATATACATATACCTATAAACACACACACACACACACTCACTCACTCGTGCCAGTACTTAGACAAGCTCAACTCCCTACGAACAGTTCCACGCGTGTACGTATGTTTGTATGTATGCAAGTATGTCTGTATGTACGCATGTATGTACTAGTAGTGTTCATGTAATGTATTGAAATATAGCTTATAATGGAATGTAACGTAATGTAATGCATGTGTTTATGTAAGTACACATGTATTTATGTATGCAGCTGTATGCATGTGTGTGTGTAAGTATGTAATGCGTGCATGCATGTCATGTGCGTATGTTTATACGCACATGCATATGCTTTTAGTTGCATGTATATACATCAAAATGCCTGCATATGCTCCCCCATGATCTACTGCATGTGGGTCCGGGGGAAAGGGGCCAGGAACTCAGCTATATGCCTTCTGGATGAAGGTCGGTCAACTGTTCAGTAGAAAGCCAGTGGCTGCAGTTTTTTTCAGGATCTCCTCCACCCTCCCCTACCCCTCTTGTGGGTTTCTGAGGGTAGATCTGACAGCAGTGGCAAAGGTATGAAAGATGCAAAGTCTGTTGTGCTGCTAGAAAGCAAGCCGGGGCGATCACACCTTTGCGCTTCCCTTTTTGCTTTGTTGGCCACGCACTTCAAATTAGACGCTGTGCCCACCCTGACCTGCACCATGAGCTTCAATGTTGGACCACGCACTTTCCTGTGATGCCGCAGGTCTCCGCTCTCTTTGCTCTGTCACAGGGTAGGGCTTTGAGCGGATCATAGGGCAACTTCAAAAGGAGTGTATTATTCATTGCCGATGGTTTCAGGAGCCTAGGCAATGATGAACCGGATGATGGTGACCTGAGCCACAAGCCGTGTACATGGACTCAAAGCCAAATAGTCTCCGCACTGCAGAACAACTTGATCCGGCGGATTTCTCGAAGTGAAGGCCTGCGAACTCATAGTGTATTTGCAAACGGCTATGACATAATATCACATTTTAGGGTGCCATCAGGCCAGCTGGACGCACAAGTGATTGCACACACAACGACACCGAAACGCCCGAGATGTCCTCTCCGCAAGTCCCACGGGCGAAAGCCTTTTTGGGGCATCGCAAAAGACATCTTCTTCGCACGTCCATCTCAAGTCAGAGCCGATTTTCGTCCAAACCTGGTCGGGCTGCAAGGCCATGCAGGTGTCGGAAAAGGCACTCCCAGCCACTTCAGGTGCGCCGTAGTTTTGATCTCCAGTCCGAAAATCGTGGCACTGCCCCAACTGCTTGACGGCAGCCCGAAAGACCGAGACCATTTGTGGTACCCCACAAGAGAGCAATTTAGTCATAAAGTCACATGACCTAGCACGAATGATGTCCATCTGCACTGGTGAATACGTCAGGCACGACTCATGCACTATGGTTAGTCATATGTCATGCCGACCGTTCCTCATACGTACGTATATAAGATCGTATCTGTTTCGCTAGTTGGAGCTGAGACACAAGAAGATCAGCTTTACTCGTTCCGTTTGCACAGTTGGACCAAACTAGGTCACAGTTACTAAAGCCTTTGCCTTTCGGACGTGGACCCCAGCACGATCCAGAACCTTCGGTTGGAAATTGCAAAATAAAGACAAAACTACCATGTACACCGAAAACCAGATTACTGTGATATCTAGTCCTTTTAGTGCTGCATGACATGGAATGAGAACACAAGCTCGGATTCGCGGCATCCTGGACTTCTGCTTTTCATCTGCTGGCCCATTTAGTCAGCAATTCGGGATTCGTGCGTCCGGCTGCAAGTGCAGAGTGTTGTAAAGTTAATCTTGCTGTACTAGGCGACCCTGTGTGTGTTATTGATTGGGATATGGCCAAGTGTTTGCGAGTCGATCCTGGACAGCACACTCATGCACTGCTACAGTGCTACAGTCTTCAAACGATTTCGAACATTCATTGCCAGACCTAGCTTTATCGAGCCTGCATGGATCCTTTGCAACAGGGCATATGGCACAGAACTCGCAGACGGAAATTGGGAGAGGCAACAAATGATAAACGCGATGATTGCTGGATGAGCCGATGAGCTTCCACAGTCATACCCGCTGAACAAAGGAATGGACAGAGTCACGGGGGTGAACCGAAGACTCCACCAAGCGACTCGCCGCGTGCAGCCGCGAGAGCAGTGGCGCTGAAGGCGGCGAAGGCGCTCGATGTGTGAAGATGCCCTCTGCAATTGAAGGAAGTTGTGACACAGAGCCAGGGACGCGACATGCGGTTTTCCTTGATCTGGTTGCACAACCTCAGATTATAGCAGGGAACGGTCAGTGCAGTGGCTGCCATCCTCATCTTATTCATCATTGGCATTCACTGTCGTTTACAAAACTGCCATTACCAGATCTGCAATCAGGTCTCGAGGATGCCGCTGCGACAGCCAGCAAAAAGCAGAAGCAACAGTCAGCGCAATAATTAATGTGAGCTCGTGATTATTAAAGGTCCCCTCAATAGAGCTAAACTCGGCCCGGCACACAATAATAAAAGGTCCCCTCAATAGAGCTAAACTCGGCCCGCACACAATAATAAAGACCCCTCAATAGTCCTAAAACCCGTCCCGTCCTAAAATTTTTAAGGTTTAAGTAGAGAAGCACTCCTACTACAAACTGACGCCCTGGAAGAGGAGAGACAGAAACAGGCAAGATAAAGGACAGAGAGATAGCCAGCCAGCCAGACTTAAGGGTTTACAGCTTTGAAGAGCTCCCTGGTCCTGTCAAGAGAGGCACCTTGCTCCGCTTGAGAGCCTCTTTGCGCATGAGATACTTGAAGAGAAAATCATGATCACAAGAGAGGCAGCCCCCCTGCCAGCGGCAGCGAGAGCACCTCTGCAGGCCGAAGAGGTAGAGGTGCCGGATCTCAGAGACAGCTTCCTTGGAGAGATCGCTCCACCGGAAGAGGCTGTTGTTCTCTTCGAGAGTCTTTTTCGCTGCAGCCTTTGCAGAGGCCTTGAGCTTCGCAGAGGCTGCGAGAGCCTTGGCAGCCTTGGCCTGAGAGGCCTCCAGCGCTTTGGAGAGCTTCAGAGCCTTCTGCTGAGAGGCCTTGCTTTCCTCGGAGAGCTTGTCGCTCTCCTGGCAGCAGAGCTTTAAACCCTAACTATCACAGAGAACCCTCCCCACCCCAGCAGAGTCTCCTTCTGCAGAGCTTTCTCAAGAGGCAGAAGCCGCTGCTTCTGCCAGACCTTGCAGAGCTCAGCCGGCCACATTCGAGAGGCAGGTCCCTCGGAGAGGCTTGCAACGATCGATTCCATCCAAGAGAGCACGAACCACCCGCACTCGGACGAAGCTTGAAAAGTGTTGTTCACAGGCGGGAGAGCAGGGTCGAGCACCCCCAGCAGAGCAGCCACAGTCCTGGCCTGCTTCAAAGCATTCTCAGAGGGTGGGTGCAAAGAGTCTCTGTAAGTGAGAGACCAGGGCTCATCTGGAGAGGCCCTCTCCCCTTCCAAGAGCGTCCAGTGGTTGGGGCCCAGAGACCAGATGGGGCAGAGCAGGCGGCACTTTCCAGCCAAGACTTGCTCGAGAGCCTTGTGCGGCCAGTCAGAGCCTGCACTCACAACCTCGAGCTGGTAGAGCAGAGCGGGCTCGAGAAGAGCGAACTCCTTCGTCTCGAGAGGCCACGTCCAGGAGAGCAGCTCCCAGCCCCAGAGCAAGTGCTGTTCTTCCAAGAGAACACTGAAAGAGGTCGGGACCTTGAGGAGGACGTGGTCGAAAGACCTCTCTTCTAGAGGCATCTGAAGAGCACCGCTAACTCTCAGAATGGATCGTAGAGTCTCGCGGGTCATAGAGTTGAAGCCCTTCCAGTGCCTTGGAGAGGCCCAGCCAGAGTTCTTTGCCTGCACGAGAGAGGCAGGGACAGAGAAGCTCCCGTAGGCAGAAAAGAGGTGCAGCTTGCCGTCAGAGAAGCCCTTCACGTCCCCTTCTCTGCCGAAGAAGAGCGCCCCAGCCTCTTCAGAGACCACTCGCACCGTGGTGTTCAGAGGCAGCGGCCAAGAGCTTGCATCCACCTCGCCAGAGGTCTCCTCGCCGTTCTTGGCTTTTGCGACCATCTTGTCGGCGAGAGCCTCCGCTGCTTTCTTCTTAGAGTGCTTCTTCTTCTTTTCTTCGCGGCAGAGGCTTTCAGCTTGAGGCTGGGCTTCGTCGTCACAGAGGGCTTCGTCACCGCGGAGAGCTTCGGCACCTTCTTGGCAGAGGCCTTGGCAGAGGCCTTCTCCGAGTCCTTGACGGTAGAGGCGGCCACCTTCTTCGCCTTAGAGGTGGTTGCTCGAGGCACGATGCCGGAGAGGACCTCTTTCTTGCTGCGTTCCTTCAGCTTCTTACCGAGAGCAGAGAGAAGCTTGGATCGCAGAACCCTCCTGACCAGAGCCCTGTTCTGGCGCTCCGCAGCCTTCTCTTTCGTCTTCTCCAGAAGAGCTTTGTAGTCTGCAGAGGTGGCCTCCAGCCGCAGATGTTTCCGACGGAGAGCCGGGGACAGCCTGAGGAAGAGGCTGTTGTTCAGCGGCAAGAGAAGCTCCTCCTGGATGCTGTCCGGGACGTCCAGAGAGTCATCGGCGCCATCTTCCGCAGGAGCCGGAGAGTCATAGCTCCACTGGATCAAGTCCGAGACGGCCTTGATGTTGGAAGAGAGCTTGAAGTCCGGAGGCTGCGGAACACCGTCTTTGGAGAGCCACTTGTACCGGTCGGAGAGCCAACTCTCTGGGATTCGTTTTGTTCCCACTCCCAGAGACAGCTCCTTGGCCCAGGCCTGGTCGCAGATTTTCACGAGAGCTCCGTTGCAGGGGCGGTACACCAAGAGTCCGTTGCGGACGGTGGCAGAGAGCACGAAGTCCTTCTCGGCCTGCCGCTTCTGCAGAGCACGTTGGGCAGCGACGGTGCAGAGGACTATGTGCTCGTAAGTCACCTGCCAGCGAAGGGAGAGATTCCAATTGTTTTCATTTAGTTTATTATTAGGTCCTAAGTAAGAGCGGCCTGGAAGAGACCCTTGTTCTTCTCTCTCCAGAGGGTCCGTTGCTCGGTCAAGGCTTCTCGGAAGAGTGACTTGAAAGAGCGAGCAAAGTCGGTGTCCGTCACCTGGAGATAGTGAGTGAGCTTTCCGAGAATCTCGACAGAGGCCTGGTTCACGACCTGCTGAGTCTGCTGGACTTCAGAGGAGAAGATGGCCGCGAAAGAGTCTCGGATGTAGAGCGAGCAAGGTTCTTCAGAGCCCTGCTGCTGCACCACCCAGTTCAAGAGCACACCGTCCATGTTAGAGGCAGGTTGCTGCATTATGTCGATCTCAGAGAACTCCTGCGGGTAGAGAGCCCGCAGTTTCACAGCCCACTGAAGAGACCGGCATTTCTCGCCAGAGAGGTGCACAACCTCAGAGTTCCCCACACGGTACCGCTCCATGGAGATGTACCGGCCTTCAGAGTCCAAGTTCGAGAGGCGGCAGTGCTTCCCCGGGAACACCAAGAGACCAGCGGACACCTCAGCAGAGGGAGTGCCATCACCGCAGAGGCCGTGGATCTTCTGCCGGGCCTCATAGGTGATGCGGAACTTGTCCGCCTCAGAGTGTGCTCGCTTGACCTTAGAGCCGGGCTTGAGCTTAGAGTCGGAAGGCTGCTCGTCCATGTCTCCCAAGACCTGGAGAGGTCCGTCTTCGCCCAGACTTTCCTCCAGAGCTGTTCGGGCAGCCTGAAGCTCCTGGCGAAGAGAGTCTCCGCTGCCAGGATGAACTTGCAAGAGCTCATCTTCGCTGAAGAGAAGCTTCTTCGGCTGAGCTTTGGCCCAGAGCGGCACCTGGTCGCTCATGCCGAGCACAAAGTCTTTGCGAGAGTTCAGGACAGAGGCAGGGTCGGCCACGAGCTTTTCAGAGGCCAGAGCCTCCTCAGAGGCACACGTCATGGCCCAGAGGGCCCGATCACAGGCCTGGAAGGTCAGCTGAGAGCGTACCTTCTCCTCGGTGGGAGAGAGGTGCGTCACCTGCTCCGCCACCAAGAACTTCGCACCAGAGTCCGTCACCAGGCGGTCCGTCAAAGAGAGCCGGTACTTCTTTGAGGCCAAGAGTTTGCGCTTCCTGTCCAGAGCAAGCTTGGCCAGCTTCTGCAGAGAGTGCTTCTCAGGGTCTTCGTGAGGCAAGAGTTCGGCCTTTCGAAGCAGAGCCTGGCTTTTCTGCACCAAGAGAGTCAAGTACTCCGCAAAGAAGTCCTGCTTGGAGACAGAGTGGCCGTGTTGCCTTTCAGTCGCATGCCACTGCTTCAGAGCGGGCAAGAGGTCGGGAAAGTCCGCCTTGCGACCGCCGCCCTTTTGCCGCATGTAGCGACAAGAGCGCTTGGCCTTGCGAGAGGCTCTGCTCTTCGGGTGGAGCTTGTGCTTCTCCACGAGAGCCTCCCAGACGGCCTTCTTGCCAGAGTACTCCTTGAGAGTCTGCACAGGGAGGCCGTACTTTTCCGAGAGTTGCTTCCAGTGCTTCTGCTCAGAGACTTCGGGCGAGCGAGAGCCCGCCTCCTGGCAGAGGAGCAGCTTCTCGTAGGCGGTCAGCTCTCTTCTTGCAGAGACCTGGCCACGTACTCGCCTGTTGCTGGAAGAGGGAGCTGTGCCAGAGCCAAGAGGCCGACCGCCTTTGTTGAAGCTCTTCTGCACCACAGCTTCAGCCCTGTCAGAGAGAGCGTCCTGGTACTCCCGAGCGAGAGCTCGCAGTCGCTCGTAAGCCTCAGAGTGCCTGTTCCGAAGAGTCGCCTTCACAGGAACAGACTCGGCAGAGCGAGCGGCTCGGTCTTCTGCAGAGCCCCAGAAACTTCTCAGAGACTTTTGTTTCGAGCCAGAGCTCGAGAGACTGTCGAAGGAGAGCCGCCTCTTCACGGCCGGAGTTCGG
This sequence comes from Symbiodinium sp. CCMP2592, assembly GCA_905221615.1. Classification (NCBI taxonomy): domain Eukaryota; class Dinophyceae; order Suessiales; family Symbiodiniaceae; genus Symbiodinium; species Symbiodinium sp. CCMP2592. The sequence goes on along the minus strand of CAJNDT010004946.1, from coordinate 402,559 downwards.
GCCTGTTCTGGAAGAGTTTCTTCTTCCCCCTCAGAGTACACAACCAGAGCAGCTCCTTGGCCGTCAGGCTGCTCCGGCAGAGTCCGTGCCTGAGAACGCTCCGGCAGAGTCCGTGCCTGAGAGCTTTCCGCGTTGCCCTGAGTGTCTAGACCCTCTTCCTGAGAGGTTTCCACGTTGCTCTCAGCTTTAGCGCGGGCCAAGAGAGCCTCCGCTTCAGCTGCGGCCTTGGCAACCAGAGCCTCGGCCTGCTCTTTTGCTTGCTGCAAGAGCCGCTTCGCACGGTCCTGCACTTGCGACTTGAAAGAAAGAGGGTGTCGGATTTAGGATTTCAATTCCGTCATTAAGCCCCAAACCACCAAAAACAAAAAGCTGCCCGCCCCACAATAGTTCGGATGAAAAGGTCCCCTCAATAGTGCAACGGCCTGCCGGGGGCCTCCAGAACAGCAAACCAGAATCCCTTGCTGTATTCAAAACCATAAGGCTTCTATATAGAAACCTCAAGTCTCCAGCCTTCAGGGATTCAGGCCAAAGCTCCAACTCTGGTTTTGCACGGCTGCCAGATCTATAGGTTTCTTATATAAACCCCTTATTAAAAAAGCCATCCCAACAACTTTTCTAAGGGGTAGTATACGATAGCTGCCCACCCCACAATAGTTCGGATGAAAAGGTCCCCTCAATAGTGCAGCGGCCTGCCGGGGGCCTCCAGAACAGCAAACCAGAATCCCTTGCTGTATTCAAAACCATAAGGCTTCTATATAGAAACCTCAAGTCTCCAGCCTTCAGGGATTCAGGCCAAAGCTCCAACTCTGGTTTTGCACGGCTGCCAGATCTATAGGTTTCTTATATAAACCCCTTATTAAAAAAGCCATCCCAACAACTTTTCTAAGGGGTAGTATACGATAGCTGCCCACCCCACAATAGTTCGGATGAAAAGGTCCCCTCAATAGTGCAGCGGCCTGCCGGGGGCCTCCAGAACAGCAAACCAGAATCCCTTGCTGTATTCAAAACCATAAGGCTTCTATATAGAAACCTCAAGTCTCCAGCCTTCAGGGATTCAGGCCAAAGCTCCAAACTCTGGTTTTGCACGGCTGCCAGATCTATAGGTTTCTTATATAAACCCCTTATTAAAAAAGCCATCCCAACAACTTTTCTAAGGGGTAGTATACGATAGCTGCCCACCCCACAATAGTTCGGATGAAAAGGTCCCCTCAATAGTGCAGCGGCCTGCCGGGGGCCTCCAGAACAGCAAACCAGAATCCCTTGCTGTATTCAAAACCATAAGGCTTCTATATAGAAACCTCAAGTCTCCAGCCTTCAGGGATTCAGGCCAAAGCTCCAAACTCTGGTTTTGCACGGCTGCCAGATCTATAGGTTTCTTATATAAACCCCTTATTAAAAAAGCCACCCCAACAACTTTTCTAAGGGGTAGTATACGATAGCTGCCCACCCCACAATAGTTCGGATGAAAAGGTCCCCTCAATAGTGCAGCGGCCTGCCGGGGGCCTCCAGAACAGCAAACCAGAATCCCTTGCTGTATTCAAAACCATAAGGCTTCTATATAGAAACCTCAAGTCTCCAGCCTTCAGGGATTCAGGCCAAAGCTCCAAACTCTGGTTTTGCACGGCTGCCAGATCTATAGGTTTCTTATATAAACCCCTTATTAAAAAAGCCACCCCAACAACTTTTCTAAGGGGTAGTATACGATAGCTGCCCACCCCACAATAGTTCGGATGAAAAGGTCCCCTCAATAGTGCAGCGGCCTGCCGGGGGCCTCCAGAACAGCAAACCAGAATCCCTTGCTGTATTCAAAACCATAAGGCTTCTATATAGAAACCTCAAGTCTCCAGCCTTCAGGGATTCAGGCCAAAGCTCCAAACTCTGGTTTTGCACGGCTGCCAGATCTATAGGTTTCTTATATAAACCCCTTATTAAAAAAGCCATCCCAACAACTTTTCTAAGGGGTAGTATACGATAGCTGCCCACCCCGCAATAGTTCGGATGAAAAGGTCCCCTCAATAGTGCAGCGGCCTGCCGGGGGCCTCCAGAACAGCAAACCAGAATCCCTTGCTGTATTCAAAGCATTTAGGCTTCTATGCAGAAAGATCTAGAGGCTGTGTTGTAGTTAATTAAACCTCTTTTGGAAGCTTCAGTCCTCGACAGCAGGGTCCATCGTGCTCCCAGCTCCCTAGAGCTGCCGTCTCTTAGAGCCACGAAGAACTGCGAAGAGTTCGAGATCTGTTAAGAAAACAGCTGACAGACTTCCCTCAAGGCAGAGATCCTTCGATAGCTCCTGCATCACACATCAGAGAGACCACGATCCCTTCATTTTGCGAACAGGCGATCCTTCCTTCGAAAGAGTCGGTCACTGCAGACATGCATGTATCGAGAGAAGCAGCTCTTGCTTCGAAGAGCCACTGCAGACATGAATGAATCGACAGAGCGCGCTGTGTGCAGCCTGAAGAAACAAGTGAGAGCTAAGAACCCGAAGCTTTAGACCCCGAAGATAAAAGCTGAGACAGCACAGAGGATCATGTAGAGGCCGGTGGCTGGGCAGAGGTGCTCGTCGAGGCAGAAGCCGATGGCTCAGCAGAGGTGCTTGCCGAAGCAGAGGCCGGTGCAGCTGCAGAGCCTCCGGACCGATGTGAGTGTCATGAATCCAGAAAAGAGGTTTAAAGTTTAGGTTTCCTCCCGCCTCCGGTGGAGAAGCTTGCGATGAGAGAAGCCAGAGCTGATCCTCCAGGGCAGACTCAAGCAATCCCAATCGAGGGCTTGCAACTAGAGTCTCCAAAACAAAAGAGAAAAGCTACCAAAGGAGACGAAGCCAACACGAAGCCAGAGAAACAGAAACGGAGAAGATTAAGGGTTTAAGATGTTGGGGATTCGAGTCCAGAGCATCGCCCTTTTCTTCTCGCAAGAGCTCAAGCCGCTTCGGGCGAGGCAGGGAGAGGAACTAACATCTCCCAATCATCAGAGTGATGCTCATCATGATCAGAGTGGTGCTCAGAAGCTTCAGAGTGTGTCTGAGAGCCAGGCAGAGAGTTTCCCAGATCCTCGAGATCCTCCTCTGTCAGAGGCCACCAACCGCGACCGCCCTCCAACAAGAGGAGGTCCCCAACAGAGAGATCTCTGCGTCGGATCACCCATCCCTGAAGAGTCCACCTCTCAGAGCTGAAACAAGAGACCTCCGGAGAGAACCTCATGCCGTCCGGGAGGCACCAAGAGCAATCTTGGAGAGGCAGGCCCAAGAGTTCTCCGATCAGAGAGGCGATGTCTGCATCGTCCTCCAAGAAGAGTCTGCTGATGCAGAGGAGCGAAACATACCTGAGTCCGTCGTGATGCAATCAGGAGATTTAATTATCAGGGACATCAGAGCCAATGTGAAATGCGAACTGAGGCACTGGTTCACAGAGACACTGCGAGAGACGGTCTCCATGTTTCCAAGCAAGAGGCCGAGATGCTCAGAGCAAAAGAGCTCCCGGGCTGAATGTTCTCCACAAAACAGAGTTTAAAAGAGAGAGAGAGAGAGAGAGAGAGAGAGAGAGAGAGAGAGAGAGAGAGAGCGAGAGCGAGAGAGAGAGACAGAGAGAGAGAGAATGTGTGTTTGTGCGAAAACAACTAGAAACTAAACCCTAATCAAACCGTAAACCCCAAAGCAGAAAAGAGACACCTCTTTTGCAGAGCCAAGCAGAGAGTCGCTCGGACGACAGTTCCAGAGAGAAGCTCTAGCAGAGTGGAGAGGTTTTAAGGTTCTAGAGTCTAGGGTTTAGGCTCGAAGGTAAAGGTAAGGCCTGTAAGGGTTTAGGGTTTAGGGGGGTTTAGGGTTTGGGTTGATTACCTGAGAGTTCAGGTCTAAGGGTTTTAGAGTTTAGGGTTTAGGCTCGAAGTAAAGGTAAGGGTTTCGGGTTTAAGGATTAGTATTTAGGGCTTAGAGTTAAAAAACCAGCTCCATCTGCGAGCTCTCGATCATGTAGAGCCCGGCTCATCGAAGCCTGGGATGGGAGTATGTAAATATAAGTACAAATAAATAAATATATAAATAAATATATATATATATGTGTATATGGCTATCTTTATTATTATTATTATTACCATTATTATTGCTATTATTGTTCTAATTATATATACATAAATATTATCATATATATATATATGTAGTAGAAAATCGTCGAGCAGCATAGAGTGCTGCCGGACGAGAGCCAAGGCTGCCAAAAGAGCTCCTCGCATTTAGAGGGTTTAAGGTTTAGTTAGGGTGTAGAGCCACGGTTTAGGGTTTAGGGTTAATTAGGGTTTTGAGGTTTTAGGTTTAAGACGGGTACAAGCCTTAGCTACATAGGGCTTAATTAATTAGGAAAAACCCGAAACCTATTTAATTACGAACCCCAAACCCTGGAACCCCTTCACCCTAAACCCCGAAACCCTAAAACCAGAGCCAAGCGTCGCCAAAATCGAGGCACAGAGGCTCCACCCCAATGCCTCGCATAGAGTTTGGGATTTAGGGCTTGAGAGTTTCGGGCATTAATTAAGGCTTTGGGTAAGCTTAGAGTCTGGGGGTTGAATTTAGAGAGATTTAAGGCAGTAAGGGTTTGGCTAAGTTTAGAGTTTGAGGTTTAGTGTTTGAGAGATTCGAGGCATTAATTAAGGGTTTGGGTAAGTTTAGAGTTTGGGCTTTAATTAGGGTTTGGGTGTTTAGGCTTTGATTAATTAATTAGGGTGGTGGGTTTGTTAATTAAATAAAGAGCCAAGTATCAGAGAGATCCACGGAGAGGCCTCTCTAAGCCTCGGATGTGAGGGTTTAGGAGTAATTAATTTTTTTAAAAAAAGAGAGCGAGCCACAAAAGAGAGACTTTCTGCCGAAGAGCTCACTCCTCCGCCACAGCGGCCAGAGCATCCGTCTCAGAGGCCGGCCCAGCCGTCGCAGCCGCCGTAGAGTTCACATTGTCAGAGGGAGGCGGCTGCTCAGAGCCCTCAGAGCCTCCGCGGGCAGGATAGCGATCCGGCGCAGCCATCTGCTTCAGAGCTTTCGCCAAAGTGTCAGAGCGAAGCAGCTCGGCCTGAAGGCTATTTAATGAGAGTCTAATTAATTAAGGTTTAATTCGGGATTTAGGGTTTAGGGTTTAGGGTTTAAGGGGGAGGTTTGCAGGCCAGATACAGAGTGCACCAGAGACGGCCAGGAGAAGCCAGAGAACCGGGCGTGCCTGCCAGAGGCACCCCGATGAGAGTGCGAATGAAATTAATTAACTAGCACAACCCTAAACCCCAAACCCCACAAACACTTCAACCTTGAACCCCAAAGACTAAACCCAACCTAATTAATTAATCACTGCAAACTAGAGGCTCAGAGTGGTACACCAAGTGGGCCAGAGTTTCCTGCTCTCGACAGAAGAGCCAGCGGGCGTGTGCAGAGTTGGCAAAAACCTCCTCCACATCCGCCCGCCGCACCAGCTTGGACCTCAGAGGCTGCACTGCACTAGTTAATTAATTAGTTAAAGAAAATGGACCAGAAGGAAAGACACCAAACATTGCCAAAGCACTCATCCCAGAGCCACCGGATGTTGAGAGAAACTTCGCAGATCATGTCCGGGTCCAGAGCATCATCCTGCACGCAATTAGAGAGCAATTGGGGTTTGGGGCTCTGCTACTTACTTAGTTACTTAGGGTTTCCTTAGAGAGGTTAAGGCATTAATTCACCATTAGAGTCTGTCCGCATCGAAAGAGATCTGGCTGTAGATGAGCTGAACGGAGAGCTGCCAGGTCACAGAGATGCCTGGGACATGCTTTAGAGTTTGGGTTAATTAGATAGGATTAGGGTTGAGGGTTTAGAGTTTAGGGTTTAGGGTGTAATTAATTAGTGTTTTAGGTGAAATAGAGGTTCCTGGATTGAAGCTAGGACACAGAGGGCCACAAAGGTAGTCTCGTCAGAGCCAGGCACAGAGTGGACCAGAGCCAGGACTTGAGAGATCCACCTTCGGGGATTCGTTTCGGGTTTAATTAATTAGAGTGTGCTTCGCTTTCATTAGCACCAAGAGCCCACAGCCTCCAGAGGATGGCCCTCGTGGACACGAGGCTTCTGCGAGCCCAGCCGATGCTGTCTTTGCGCCGATCGTAGAGCTTCAGAGCATCGAAGAGCTTCCTTAATTAGAGGTTGGGAAAATCAAGAGTTTTGCCAGGGTTTAGGGTTTAATTAGGGTAATTAGAGCTGCCTAGAGACTCCTCCGCCGAGGCCAAAGTCACAGCTGCCATGCTTCCCAGAGGTCCTCGGAATAGTGAAAAGTCCAACCCAAGAGATTGAGTATTTTCGCTTTCAGAACTAGAGGCTTCCAAAGAGAACAGTATGCCAACGGAGTTGAGAGTCGAAGGTTGCGAAAAGAGCGGAGCAAGAGGGCTGCTGGAGCGAAGAGGGCTGCAAAAATCTGCTACTATACTACTACTGTACTACTGTACTACTGTACTACTGTACTACTGTACTACTACTGTACTACTGTACTAATGTACTACTGTACTACTGTACTACCCCCGGCCCCCAAACAACTTCGACCCCGGACCCCCCAAACAACTTCAGGTCAGAGATATGCGGACCCCCCGTTAATATTACAGGGACTGGACTTGTTTGGGGGGGGGGGGGGGGTTTAATAATCAGGAGACCACATTAAAGGGCGCCGAGCATTTAGATCATGAATTAGAAGGAGAGTCACCAACAAGGATGCAGCAACATACCAATCATCACGCACGGGAAATCTCAAGAGTTTTGCCTGCGTGCATGAGTTTGCACGTTGTCGGTGTCATTGTGGTCGCGGTTTTTGCTGTTTTTGCTGCTGCTGCCGCTGTTGTTGTTGTTGTTGTTGTTGTTGTTGTTGTTGTTGTTGTTGTTGTTGTTGTTGTTGTTGTTGTTGTTGTTGTTGTTGTTGTTGTTGTTGTTGTTGTTGTTGTTGCCGTTGCTGCCGTTGCTGCCGTTGCTGCTGCTGCTGCTGCTGCTGCTGCTGCTGGTGGTGTCGTTGTTGTTGTTGGTGGTGGCGGTGGTGGTGGTTGTTGCGGTTGTTGTGGTTGTGGTTGTAGCGAGGGTGGCGGTGGCGGTGGTTGCCATGATTGCGCTGGCGGTCGTGATGGTTGTGATGGTAGTTGTTAATATTGTTGTTATCATCGTCAAAGATCTCCAACGAGCCTGCAGGATGCAGCCGCGAATGCGGAGGAGGCGCGACAGCGATTCCTGGCCAAGGCTCGCAGACAGGTGGAGCCAGGAGCGTGTTTTTTTGGGAGGGGGGGAAGGTTACAGCAGCCGATGAGACAATAACGCGCATGTGGTTTCAATCGCTTTCTCTTGATCTCCAAGGCTGTAAGGTGTGACGTTATTCAGACGGCGGTTCTGGGGCTTGACGCCGTTGGTGGGATCAACTGGGTTCTAATGTCGTGCGCAGCACAAGCTCAAGCAGACCAAAAAGACTAGTGACTAGTTTCGACGGCATGCGATTGACAAGTTTCGAAGTGTCGCAGCTCGGAAATTGAACTTGGCCAGCGTGATGCGAGCTCCTGACACAGTGTTGGCTCACGATGACAGGATGAGCACTGCCGGCCCTAGCTCGAATCAACTCCGTTTGTTGACAGTGGCACTGGTACCTTTGCATTCCCGCAAGGCTGCGGACCAGTTGGGGCCGAAGCGTTCAAGCCTGGAGGCCGTTTGTCATGAGCTCCATGGCTATGGGCCGACCCTTGCGTCGTTTGTGTAATTTGCCAAGTGCTGTATGTATCACGGGTATCACGGTATGTATGTTTTTGCTGTTTCGCAGCTGTTTCGGCGTAGCGGTTCGTTAGGCCGTGCCTGAAATCAGCTTCGTTATCCCAGACTCCCTCAAGCAGGTAGAGTATGTGGAAGGCTCTTGGTGCATCTATAGCCCTCACACGAGAAAATCTAGTTAGGTTGGTGTGTAAGCCTTACCCTGCGGTACGCCGAGTCGCGCCTTGGAACCTGTGGAGCCTCACCTGTCGAGCTTCAATATGTCTGGACTCTGCGGGTTGAGTACTTTGAGACCGACGAATGAATCGAAATGTACAGTTGTCAGGTGTTCGCCAACATATCAATTTCTTGGACATGCTGTGGAGAATGGAATCGAGCTGCAAGAACCCAGTGGAAGTACTATACACGAATGCACGTACGGTCCCCGTGCGCATGTTAGCGCATCGAGTGAGACCGTAAGGACGAAAGGAAGCACAGCCGTAAATGCAGCTGCCTGCTGGTTCCCTGGCATGGTTCTCTGCCGATGCTGCCCCAAGCCCCGTTACTGTAGCATGTGTGATGCCAAATCCACAGCACGCTAAAGCCTCTGCGGGACAGGCGCCGCCTGCGCCCGGTGCGGACGAGCTCCGAGAGCTCAGGTCCGAACTTCGAGGCCACCAGCTTTGCACGGAGCGAGCAACTGCTTGTGACTGCCTTGGTTGCTTTGCGGTCTTAGCTGTATCGAAAGTCGTGATGGTATGCAAAGTTCATACATAGGAGGTCCGAATGCAGCCACACTTTCCTGAATCGCCCTTGAATCATGGATGTCTGAAAGGTCTGGTTGAGTTCAGGGTCCAGCGTCACCTCCTGCATCGCAACAGCAAGCAGGCTACGAGGAGGAAGTCCGGAACAGGCGGAGCCTGGTGTCCTTGCGAAACTTGATGCAAGAATCTCAAGTGTGGCGCTCACCGCCAGCCTGGACCAGTAAAGCAACATCAGAGCAACATGTTTTTTGCAGCCTGAGAGGTCACGCTATCGCATCATACAGTCCTCTGTGTACTGCTGTTGCAGTTTCGGCCTTCGAGGAACCATCGAGTGGCTGCTCCAGCGGAGTGCAGACGAGCTGGAAAGAGATCTTCTCGGGACGAACATGAGCCTTTGACATCGATCTTCAGGGGAAACCACACCTCGCGGAAGCTCCTAGAAGTGGTTGTGGAAAAAGCTCCATGGTGTTTGCGCAGGATCTTGGGAAACCAAGGCGTTGCTAAGAAGTGCCAACATTAGTTACAGATTGTGCAGCTGCGTAGCAGTTGTTGGATATGCGGATGGCTCGGCATCCAATGCAGAGAGACGCTGTAATTGGTTTGTCATGGGCTCTAATGTTCGTAGCGATGGCCCTAAATTATGGCCCTACATACGTCCCGTCACGTTCAAACCATGGACCTGTTCCGACAAAGGTGCGAAGACACACCTGGAAAGTGCTCCCGGTTTCTGAACACCCGCCTAAGAATCAGGTCAGAGTGGTCCGTAGCTGGACCCCAGCTGAAGCTTCTGGTTGCTGAGTTCTCGCTCATGGAGAAGCAGGCATCCTCTCCTAGTCTTTTTCCGCAGCCTGCTCCGCGTAATCATGGAATCAGGTACAGACTTGAGACTTTGCAGCCTCGCCTTGCGGAAGTTTGCAGGAAGGTGTGTTGATGTGCTGTTTCAATTTCATCTGTGCATGTGTGCGTGTGTGTGTGTGTGTGCACATTATCCAGCCAGCCAGCCAGCCGGCAAGCAGCCATCCATCCATCCGTCCATCCATCCGGGACAGGCTGAAGATGTTTGAGTTGAAATCCTTTTCAACATGCCTTAAGACAGGTTTAAGAACTTCATGTTTCAGGAGATTTGGCATTTTGGCATTTGAACTGTGCTTGTTTAACACCTTCAGTGTTCGAACAGGCTTTGTTTCAACACTTCTGGCAGAAATGACTATTCTTAAGCATTCTCGTCGGAACCACGGTTTTTGACATGAACAAGGTGGCTTCGATGCTGAAGCATTAAGCCTGCCCCTCCATTCATTCATCCATCCCTTAATCATCCATCCTTTTTTAAGCATCCACCCACTAGTGATGCACTGCATGTGCCGGTCAGCTTCAACATTCAACAGACAGAATCAGAATCAAGAATGAGTATGTGTACGTTGCCTGGGTCCATCCCCCCTCCATCTTCTTCCAAGTACCCGCTTGCTTTCCCGCGCATCACACGTGCATGTGCGTCCTTACAATGACATCTCGAGCGTCCCTGAGCAGGTAACTTCTTACCAGGAATCTTCCCCAGAACATGCGGAAGAGCTTCTGGGCGGTTGAACTTATCAGCATTTCTTCTTGATTGGGCTTTGCAGGAAGTTCGGTTGGCACCTGGGGAAGTCGCAGCTTCGTCAAGCAGTTCACAGGGATTGTGTGGGTGGGAGGATTGCCATGGCTCGGACTGGGGACCCGCACGAGGCCCATCTGAGTCCGCGGTGCAGCTTAAGCGAGTAAAAGAAGCTGTGGAGCCATTAGTCGCCTCATTCAGGCTTCTGCCGGCGTGGCCGCCTTAGACACCCCAAAGACCAGAAAAACCCAAACCGAGGCTTTCAGTGACGTGCCCTTGAAGACTCAAGCACCCGTAGAGAGGTCGATCGCACCAAGCCTGCGCAAGGCTTTCGGTTCTGGAGGGCGACGCGAACGACTTTGCCCAAAGGTTGGGTTTGCAAGGCCCGCGGTTTCATCATTGGTCAATTCTCTGACGCCTTGTGGGATGCGGGCTTGAGAAGGCTCATGGATCTTATGGTCGGTAAGGACCCCGGGAAACGAAACCATGACCTTCAGCAGAATCTGAGCAGAAGACCCCGCAGGAGCTCTGCCTCCTCCCAACATTCCCCCATCTCTTCGAGAGCCCTGTAGGCCTTTACAACTTCACAACTCATATAGCAGCAAGTCCAGCTCTGGCAGGAGCTCTTTATTCCGCATGCCTGGATCTAGAAAAATTCCGCCACGCAGGCGAAGAAAGAGAGGCTCGAGACTTCCTCTCCTCCTCCCGGAGGTCGGACATTTAAGATAGCCTGTGCATGTTGAGAGCTTTCGCTTGGCAGCTCTTCAAAGGTTTTGTTGAGCCGGCCTTAGTGACTGTAGTGTGTCTTTCAGCTGGGGAGTAGTCATTGCAAAGGGAGCTCCCGAATGTGGGATGTTGAACTCTAGGTTGGAAGGGTTGCATCGTCCATGTGCCTGAGCTCGGCATGGTCCGTCTGCAGTCTTCATCTCTCATCGCAAGATAGCGGACCTGCGGGTGAGACATGGGGAACCCTTTTAGCGAAGAGCTGCGATGCAGGATGCTGGCGCAAATGCAGAGAGCTTTCGACCGGGCCAGGTCCGGCCTGGCTTCTTGGCGAAATACAGCTCTCCCACCTTGCATGTGGCCTGAAACAGACGTCTCGGATATGTGTCGTCGTGCGTGAAGCTCGCAATTCGCAATGAGTGCGGTTGCAGTCTGATGGGTGGAACTCAAGATGTATGGCATGAAAGCTTCAGTGTCGGACTCGTCGGCCCAGGGTTCGCTGCCAGTCAGTGAGACATGGGCTACTGAGGACTTCTACCTGACAGGTGCCCAGCTGTTGTGGCAGGACACGTCTCATGCTTGATTCGTCGTTCCCTGCTATGGGCTACTTGGTAGCTGGGCCATGGAGCCGGCATGCATTGCAGCAAGTCTTTTGCTTTCTCTGCCTTGAGGCTTCGTCATGCAATGCAGTCGGCAAGACAAGTTTCCATGCCCTGCCTAAGCGCAAGTGTGAGCGCCGAATCCACTGCCTAATTCTACTTAGCTGTATAGGTATGGGGCTCTTCGATCCACAGATGTCCACGGATTGTTCCTGAAAGTCTTGATCTCAAGCACGAACGCAGACACTTCTGTATGCGTGCATGTATGAACGAGCTTATGCATGCATGAATGCATGCATGGAAGTCGGGAGGTACGCAGTTCGGTGTTTAGGTCGCTATGTCGGCAGGTACGTAGGCAGTCAGGTGGACAGGTCTAGAGACAGACATACATACATGCGCACATACATACCGACTGGTATATATCCAGACATACCCACGCACATATTGGTACATTCATACGTTCATTGATTGATTGATTGATTGATTGGTTCATTCATTCAGTACATATGGTACATACCAGACATACAGTTCATACAACACACACACACACACAGGCAGGCGTGTGCAGATTCTTGCTTGCACATGTCGGTCTTTCCTTTGCCACTCGATTACTTGGGAATGCTTCGTGTGCTTTTCTGATTTCTGTGTACAGTACCAGCACCTTCTTGCTCTCGTAGATGCTGCCGCGTGCATGCATCTCGTGTTGTTTCGGACTTTTGGCTAACTCTACATCTCATAGACAGATAGAGAGACAGATGTTCGGATAGACCGATAAGCCTTTGTCTGTATTCCGAAGACAGGTGCACGCAGCAATCTTTCACTTTATGCAGCTCTAGATGCAAGTGCACATGAAGATAGATTTAAGTATGCACCGGCTTGTAGTTGTGCGTACACTTGCACGCACACACATGTCACATACATATACATACGTATATATATATATGTATGGTTACTTGATATGCTTACCTGTTGATTACATGCATGCCACATTACACACACACACACACGAAGGTTCTTTGCTTCATTCCTTTGCCGGTCGACACACGACTGCGTCACAGGACTTGCAATATGCATCCAGTCTTCTGGGCAAAGCGTGCCGACCCTAGTGCCCGCTACAGTTGGAGGGTGCATGTACGCAGACCTTCAGCTGGTTCTTCGATGGCCCCATCAGGGTTGTCCTGATGGATGGCCCATATCTGAAATCTTTGATCCCTGAAGTCAGGATGAAATTCAGCGGCACCGCCAAGGTTCTTTTCGAACTATACGCTCCGAGCGCTCGAGGTGCGCACCTTGCAGAGGACCAAGCTGGCATACGTGGGTGAGAACACAAGCAAACAGCCCGTGAGAAATGGGGTTGGATCTTTGGAGAGTGTAATCATGCGTGCACGAGCAAATTGAAAGGACCCTGCTCCCGAGCTGAGAGAGTGAGAGAGTTTAAGGCTAGGAGCCGCTAGAAGCTTTGTTGTTGAAGGGGCACATTGAAGAGAGGTTGAACGGTGGACACGGAACATGAGATGCACTGGGTAGAGAACTTTGAAGGGCGCAGGCACGGAGACGAATAGAGCGGGCGGAGAGACTTACGAAACGATGTATCTCAATCCTTCAATCCTTCGCCCGGATATGTCATGCCCGAGAGAAGAAGATGCTGTGTGTTTGTGTACGCAGCTGTCTATGCCTACACATTTACGTTCATGTACGTGGTTATGTACATGTATAGACGTGCATCTGTATGTGTGTGTATGCTGGTGTGTTTGTATGTATATATATATACATATGTATACAGATGTATGTGTGTAATTATGTATGTCCGTATGTATGCGTTTGTATATATATATATATATATACACATGTGCATCTGTATATACATCTTACATACACGTCTATATATAACTAGGATACGTATATATGCCCATTCTGCGTACTGTGTTGCTCTGCTCCCCCCAGCCCAAAGATATCCCCCCATTCCCTCCTCGCCGTGGGACGGCTTGGAATGGTTCGGTGCCTAAGGCTCAGGCGCGTGCATTTGGGGGGATACCATTGGAGTAATTGGGGGTGGGGAGGTGGGGGGAGAGGACGCGCAGAACGCACAGCGCACAATCATCTATACATATACGTGTATATATATATACATATATATATATATGTATATATATATATATATATGTATATGTATACACATAATGTGTGTGTATATATATATATATACATACACACATATATATATATATATATATGTAGATGTATTTGTTAATTTAGAAATACACATGCAGATGGACACATAAATGTGGCGGCAGGGCTAAATTAGACAAACAAATATCCAGCCGTCCGTATGTAGCCTGCAGTGCGACGCTTTCTGTGTATGTATGTATATATGTATATGTATATGTACGTAGGCTTGTAGGTATGTCGGTTTGTAGGGATAGGATGGATGGAGGAGTGTATGATAGTGTATGTGTAAATTTGTGCATTGCGTTTGCTGCTCGCAGTTTTGGAGGCAAGGTCTCCAATCGCCCTGCTATTTATGGGTGTACTGCCAAACCTCCTAGCCGTCCTAGCCATGGCTAGGACTGTCAAAGATGTCCTGACGCTGCGACTTGACATTGCAGTTAGACTGAGATGCTGTTGGCTTGGTTTTCAAGTGTTTGGTTTAAGTCCAGTCCTTGGTTTTGGGCAACAGGTTTCGAGGAAGGCCAAGACCATGCCTTTGTGTGGCTCACAACCTTCGAGCAGTGTGTCCTGGGCTGCCTGAGTTCGTCGGTGCTTGGGCCGGCACATCGTCAATGTGAACAGGAGTGGCGTCGATCCACTTACTGTACGAGTATCAAAAGCCAGTAGTACGAACTGATGTCACAAACAGGGTGGCTGCCGATCGTGCTGCTGCAACGGATGCTGGGTGCTGGAACTCGGGGTCTGGGCTTCCGTGTGACGTCTGCTGGAAGATTGCAGGCCATGTACTCGTGAATCCGATCTCAGCCATCACCGAGGATTCCTTTCCTCATCATTCTCATCATCCCACTGTCGCCGGTGGGGCATGTGCTGGTGCAGCTCGGATCGGAACTGAGCACCAAAACCAGGAGAAAGAGCGCTTTGGGCACGGCAAGTGCAGTGCTCGTGATAGCTGTTTTCGTCATCTAGACTGTGCTGGGAGCGATGCGTTCGTGGTCGTCGTCGGCGAAGCACCAGTAGCAGTTGCAGAAGCATCGCAGCAGTAGTAGTAGTAGTAGTAGTAGCAGTACTGCTACTGCTGCTACTGCTACTGCTGCTGCTGCTGCTCTTGCTACTACTACTACTACTACTACTACTCCTACTACTCCTACTACTCCTACTACTCCTACTCCTACTGCTCCTCCTACTCCTACTACTCCTACTACTACTACTACTACTACTACTACTCCTACTCCTACTCCTACTCCTACTCCTACTCCTACTCCTACTTCTACTACTACTACTCCTACTACTCCTACTACTCCTACTACTCCTACTACTCCTCCTACTACTACTACTACAAGCGCTAGTAATACTGGGCCTTGTGAACCTTGCGCATCTCGGCACAGTGTGATGTGCTGCTGGGATCCTGGCCGGGCGAGCTCCAATCAAGCCTGTGCAGAAGGGCCTTGTGGTTCCAGAACGTTGCAACCGATGCAACCGGTTTGTGATACAAGCACATAGAATTTATTGTGGTTGATGAGACTTCGGTGCAGCAGTGCTATTTCTTGATGTCCCTTCGCAGCGCGTTTGGTTTTCGAGGTTCTCCTTCATCCAGAAGAACTTTCCGGAGTTTTTTCCCTCGGCGTTTACGGAGCATCGCCAAAATGCCATCAAAATCTACCGGGACATTGTGCAGCTTGGCTGGAATGAGAACCAGCCCGGGGGCTTGGTACAACTATGAAGCATTACTTGCGCTCGCTCTCTGGGATGTGCCTGAATGCAGAAGCATAGCCTGGTGGTTACGTGCATTGGAAACAGTGGTTTGCCTATGCCATGTGGTCCCATGCATGCACGCCAGAGCTTCCTGAAAGCATAAAAAGGGGTGTGTTGTCATTGGTTCTGACCGTCGTTCTACAAGATCACAGCCCCAGCCGTACTTAAACAAGAGATTAGAAACTTGCCCTTGTTGTATGAGGCCAGATGCTGCGGGTGGCAAGCAGGATGCCACAAAGTCAAACTCATGACTTTTCCCGAGCGACCAAGCGATTAGCTGCAGATGGTGGAGACGTAGAGTTGAGTCTGTTTGTTTCACGAGTACTTATAGGATGTTACATGATGTGCGTTGTGTTTTTGCAGGCGTGTGATGTTTGTTAGTGCCTGGTAAGGGCTTTGCTCTTGCAACTTTGAAGGCTGCCTGCAAGTCTAAGACCTGTACCGCCAACTTCAGAACGATGCTGCCCCTAACGAGTACAAGCAGCGATGCACCGCTATTTCGCCGATAGTGTTCGCACTTTACCCTTGTCGCAACCTTGCTTGCAAGGGTTGGCCTTTGAACCAATCCTTGCCAATAGCCCAGACTTTAGCATCACTTTCAGTCTGCCAGAATGCCAACTGAATAAAATATGCATGCAGTTTGGCGTTGAGAGCGCATCGTCTCGGGTTGACGACGTTTTGTCCATTTTGGTTGAGAGCACAGGTTAATCGCAGACATCAGCAGCATTAGGACATCAGGAGGCACTCCTTGGACATTCCAGCTGAAAGAGACACACATGCTGTGAACACTGCCAGAGATTGCGAGACAGGAGGCACAAACTTGGTCCTGAAAGCTTATAACCTCGAGGAGTATCCTACAACATGTTTCGTCTGATGCCTTCAGCAGTTCCGATCCGGCAGTAAGAATTTCATTTCCATCGCCTTCTGCATGCTAGCCGGAGGTCCAATGCTGCAATGTCAACATGCTGTTGAGTTCCTTCTTTTCCAGTATGGAGTGTTTCGACGCTGTTGCATGTGACACAGTCACCTTCGGGCATGGGGGAGCCTGCGAAGCCTTCGACAACTGTGCAAGTGCCGCAGTTGTCCACTGGCAGGGCTGGGTGCAAGGTAAAGCATGGACCCTTCTGTGCTGCTCAGGTTCATGGGGCTTCCGAGTAACACGTTTCGGGTTTCCGAGTAGCACGTAGCAGTTGCCCGCTACGTTAATTTGAAACTCTACCGCAGGTGCCTCCTTTTCGTGGTGTGCTCCCCCTGGTTAGAGCGCAACACTTGGACCAGCTGCTGGCAGGGACGATGAAGTGCACAATTCCACGCCATCATGTGCTTGCATCGAACTGCTCATGTCTGAATAGTGCCGGACGGCAGTGATGGAGCTCGTTGGGGTATTGGCCTTCTGCGTTGCAAAGTTATGCTTCATGGGTGCAGGTGATCACACTACATTGCCGTTATCCCTGCCTGCCCTTTGCCGTCTTGACAGTCGAGCGATGCGGCGCGAATCGCAAAAACTCAGTGCACGCATCAGATCGCGAGACCGCACAGCACCCACTTTAGCAATGAATCACTACGATCGCTTCTGTTGTTGCTAATGTCAGTACTCCGCCACCGCCGGCACCACGAAGCATCAGGGCCACAGCGTTGGTAGCAGCACCACCACCACCAATGGTATTTGTTGATGGCATGTGACCTCCCACATGCTTCAATTTTCTACTTCCCATAATTTGTTCTTTCCCTCCTACTGCAGCCGTCGCTTCAGTCTCCATATTAATATATATCTTCATTTGCAAAGAAGGGGCCGGGCAGCTTTTCAAGCCTTGGGCTCCCAAGAGTCCTTGTCAGTGCCACGAGGTTGCATTGCCAGCTTGCGCCACTCGCCACTTCGTAGGATTTCGTGTTCAGAGCCCAGAATGCTGTACACCTGGGTTGATGGCAATTCGTTCTTATGTCTATACATGACCTGCTATATCGAAGGCCATCCAAAGTGGTTCAGAAGCAGCGGTACTTTCAGCGGCAGGAAGTCAGGGTCTTGGCTCGAACCGAGCATGTGTTGAAGCTCGGTCTGATCGAGCTTCAGGCAAATGTTGTAGGGCTTCCCTAAGCTGTGCATGGGGAGTAGATGCGCAGTGCCTAACTGGCCGTCTACCACAAACAAATCATAGGGATAGGCTTGCATCCTGTGACTATCGAGTCCAGGATTGACTTCTTGATTGATGCCATATGCTAACCTTGCTACATAGTGAGCACAATGTGCGATCTAGCATTTGCGTAAGTTGATGCTTCTATCTGATTCAAGCAACGGTAAGGCTGACCAGGCATTTCGACGCAAGGCTTGTCGGGCTATGGAAGCATGCAAAAGGCATAAGGGTTTGAGTTCTGCATGTTGACAGACCAGGATACTGAGGGGTCTACATTCGGGCTGTATCGATTGAATCATCTAAGAAAGGTCGACTTACTGTCTCTGTGTTTAAAGGATCAGAAATTGCTCGAGTTGGCTGCTTGCTGGCCGAAGAGACACCTCCGTCTCTTCTCGTTGGAATCTGTAGCTTGCAGTGCCAAAATGATGTCCATGACTGCGCTACGAATTTCACTTGTGGGGCTCATTTTCAGGCGCCAGCCGAGTCGTCGGTTCTGGGTGTGCAGACGACAGACTTGGACCTCTGATTTGTCTTGGGTTCTGTTGTATCAGCCTTCGCGAGTGGTATCTAAGTAACCAGCAGCCAGAATCGAACTTCAGCCGCATTCTGCCAACGCGCCACAGTGCCCCCGATGCACAGACGTGCTTGCATCGCCGATTGCAGCGCTTGCACAGCCTTATTGTGAGGACGTCCTGTCTCGCGATTGCCAGCGGCTCCGGAGCGTTATGAACAAACGGTAAGATACAACAATCGTCGCCGCAATGGTGGTGCTGGTGCTCTAGCACTTAGTAGCAACTTTAGAAGTATTGCGGTGCTGACTGCTTTTGTGGTTTAGCGAGCAGTGCCGGATCTCACGGAGTTTCGGATGATGCGATTACTGATACGTGCATTCTCGCAAACTTCCGGCATGCCCAACAATACCAAGCACGAAAGGTGACATACATCGCTCTCACCTGCAGGGGCTGAGCTGTTCGCATTATGTGACGGATCTGCAGAAGCTAGGCGGCTAATTCAGAAACAGGATTTCAGACAATGCTCTCAAAATAATTCATCTCTTTTCAACTTGAGACTGCTAGCACATGGAGCTGGAGTCCCTGAGTTGCCCGCCGTGTTAGCTCGGAAGGACAGCACCACACGGTTTCAAGGTACACGTTTAGGGCTAGTGCCTGGTGCCTTGCAGCTTCACGAAGCAGGCTGGTCTGGGACTCCATGCGCAGCAGTGCGGTCTCTGTCTACTTTTGGTAGGTCTTGGGCACGAACTTGGCAGCTTCTGGGGCTGGCGGTCGTAGCTAGTTTTTGGCACATAACTTGCAGAGAGCTTGAAAGTAGCCTGAGAGACATGCAACTTTAGCAACTTCGTTGAAGCTTGAACGCCGGCAGAGATAGCGACCATTGTTATCACCATCAACACCTCGGCAATCATCAGCATCGCACCCATCCTCGTCATCGCGACACTTAATGTCGGCGGTACTTTTTTTGTTCATAATTGTCGTCCTTGTTGTCCATGTCCTTGTTGCTGTTGTTGTTGTTCTCAGCAGTCCGAGCACAGCCAGTCAATGGCCAAATTCATCCCATCATCAACTTCCCATTGATATCAACGTGCTCTCATGATGGTCAGAGAACACGAATACTTGTTGTTTGCCACCTGCGCCTGCACATGAGCATCACCGTCAGCACCCCCGCTTTTCAGCAGCAGCATGACCTTCAAACATCTTCAGACTTGCTACTGTGCTCATCATCGTCAGCAGCATGGCCCCCACCGTCTTCCTCCTCAGCAATAGTCTTATCACCATATCCATCGGCATCCCAATCATCAATAGTTCAGCGGCCTGTGATGGCCGGACCTTTGCAAAGATCATCGCCAGCATCATGCACAAAATTGACTTGTTAACCGGCATTTGGTGTTTGCGATTGTCTCGACTTTTTCACCATGACAGGTCAACACTTTTTGTATGCACCAGGACCATGATCACCATGATGGCCGATGACTTCAGCTTTTTCACAAGAGTTGATGTCGCATTTTCATTGCCATCGTCGTTGCGGTGAGGTGTTGCAGGTGGAAATGCCGTTTGATCCTCGCCCGCATCGGCATGAGGTCGTTTTGTTTGCACCTCATCCTCGTAGCACACATACATTCATACACACACACATAACTATATATATATATATATATATATATATATCTGCAGACAGCGTCGCACTACTGGCCCGAGTTTGAAGCTTTCGTAAGAAGCTATCCCAGAAAATTGTACAAATCGATTTGAGACTCGCTTGTCTTGCTCGAAAAGCACGGGCTTGTTTTCCGACACACTCTCCTGAATGATTTATATACTCATTGTTTATACATACTGCAAAAATAACACAAGCTCTGCCATATCTGCATCGGAATGACACGAGGAGCATGTGAGTGCTGATTCATTGAAGCAACAAGTTTTTTTTATTCCGATTCTAAACATCTCTCATTATGCACAAGTGGCGGTGCCCCGGATTGCAGCGCCAAGATCGCGATGAGTACGACAAAGCCGTTCGTTCTTCAGAGCCTCTTTTTGGAAGACCTGATGTGTCGCCTACAGTTGATCAGAATCTTTAGCACCCGCTACTTGGAGTGAATGATTCTGAAATTGTTGAGGTGCGCATGCCACAAGACAATCGTCTCAGGGCGCAGATGCACGAACGGCGTGGCCATCGTTCTTTCTTTTCATTCTTCTGCCGCGGAGAGCTTGTCATCTTATTCCCCCCAATGCGTGAGCATAGGGCGCAGAGCTTCTTTTCGTAAGTTGAACGGTCTGTTTGGATTCAGTGGGAATGGTGTCCGCTTGGGCTTCAGTCTGAGATAGTGTTTCAGGGTTTGGGCAAGGTTTGGCGGGCACGCGGGTCTGCAGCTTGGCCCTTTTGGCCGTCGCTACGAAGGCCAGGACGCGAACCGAGTGGCGCAGACCGGAAACAGACCTCGAGCGGCAGCGTTGATGTTTCCTGAAGGCCAACATCCAGCAATTGCCAACTCCCTGCAAGTGCTGACAGCTCTAACAGTGCTTATCCTTGTAGTCTTCCTTCCTTGCTCATGATGCTTTGATCAGGAAAGGACGCTACTGTGTACGGCCAATCTCTGACCACTTGTGACGGGTGTACATCATGTTCGGCCCTGTGCATGATTCCAAACCCAAACCCGTGGGCTTCGTACGAAAGAAACTGCTTCTGAGGCAGCTTTAGGATCTTGAACCCTGAACTCGAAGAGGGTTTGCTTTTTGCGGCATGTTCAAAATCATCGGTCGCAGATTGCTTCCTGGCAGGCCATTGAATACTACCATCGCGCACTGCGCTCTGACCGCAACGATGCTTTTTGCTCAGAGATGCTGAACTATGCTGTGCATGAGGCCAGGGCGCAGAAACGTAAGACAGTCTTGTTGGGCATGGAGACATCTGTCGGGTAAGGAGTAGCTATGTCGCTTGTAGAACCCTGGACGCACATTTAGAAGGTTTGTCGGGTATCGCCAGCAAGACCAAGACCAGCGGACGGGACGCCGAACTGGATGTTCACATGCCCTGATGGCTTGGACCGGTCCTTCAAAGGGACGCGACGATTACCGTACGTAAGTAGGGTTCCAGGTTCCGGTGTAGGGTTTGGCTTTGCATGGACTCCAGCTGCACCCGAGCAAGAGCCATCCGCCACCCATCCTGGTCAGGCTCTGGAGCAAAGCAGCAACTTCGACCGGTTTGCCTAGCTTCACGGCTCCCTGTCTCAATGTAATCTGCAGAAATGATTGGTGATTCGAGTCAGTCTCGGCAGCTCAGAGTCAAGCGAATCAAATCTCACGGCCGGTAGCATAACAAGAGTCGGTTTGGTTTATGCTTCTTCGAGCGCGAGATGTTTGAGGGTTGCCGGTCTGTTGATCCCTCGCAAACCCCTGGGAACTCCCTCGACTAGCATAGATCTCAGTAGGGAGGAGACCCCTCTTGATTGCAACTGACTGTAAAGTTTCACCTACCGTACCGAGCCGCTGGATCGAGGTGCCAAGCCGTCCATGTGGGTGAGCTGGGCCACAGAAACGGGTTGAAGCCGTCTAGGCAAAATGGAGATGCTTATGTATGCATGCTATCGCCATGTTCGTTCCCTGTCACTCAGCACTACTGTAGTCAGTGCATCATGTGAACCTTGACATTTCAGCCTGAAGTGAGACAAGAAGATCCCTGCCGTCAGTTGGAGCTGAAGCTTTGGAGAAGGGGCTGCATGGTGCCTCCTAGCATGAAGCAGTCAACAGGGCGCCTGTGGACATGAAGTGAAGGGAGTGAACCCTCCTTTTCGCACGGGCAAACCTCTGTGTTTCGAGCCCAACGGCATCGACTAGAGCTTGAGCCTTGGCAACACTGAAGTCACTAAAGACCACGCCCTCATGCCAGCCACGTGCCCATAATGCGTGGAGACATTGATCTGGAACTACCCTGTGCTGAGATTCAACTCTCCTAGTACAGCTCGCTCTCTCCTTGCACAGCATGGTATAGTCTATAGTGTCTGGATAGAAGTCCCCCAAAACTGCAACTCCCGGCAGCTTGGGAATCTGCAAAAGGTACATGCCTCCTTCATAACTTGTGGTCATCGCCATCCGGTGAGCAACCTCGATTACGAGTTCATGTTTACTAATAGCATGGTTTAGCTCGCAATGCAAGCAGACAAGGATTTTTATGTCCACAAGTTAGCATCTACCTTGACAGAATGGATGGGAGGAATGATGGGTGAGCAGTGGCGCAGGAGAAAAGACACACTGATCTTGGCAAACGAGCTAATTAGCACGGTAAGGGTTGAGCTTTTGAAGTGTTGGGTTTGATGTCGTGGTTCCACAGCGGGCACATGACACAATGCTGTTGGGACTCGCGCTAAACTTCGCCAGCGTGACACATATGCTTTTCGGGGCTGTCCGTTTTCGCACGGCCGCCCGCTATAGGTCGTATCAACCCTTCGCAGGTGCCCCCCATGCCCATGGCATCGGCAGAGGCTGCTGCCTCGGATACTGTCTCGGCATTCTTCTTTCGGGAACATGTTCGCAGTTCTTCATTTGGCCATCCGGGAAGTCCAGAACCTTCGGGAGAGCACATCAAGCTTCCTCCTCATGCTGAGGCTTTCTCACGAGCCGGGAACCCAGAGGTCCTTGGAGAGTTTGGGCCTATCACGGCCCGAGGACGCATCCCTTTGGCACTGGATCTGTGTCTACGAAACGCTTGGCGACATGGGCATGCTGTTCCGACACGCCTCCCGAGGCTTCATGACAATGCCACTATAGTAAGTCTAGTTTCAGTGAGACCACCCTTGCCCTAATCCAGGGCATCTGCTGCTTTCTTTCTGCAAGTCGTGTTTCGGACCGTTGTGTGCAGATCCTCACCTGGCACCTCGGCACGTACCTGCACATTATCGTTTCTCTGGTCGTCCTCTGAATATCCGAACAGACCATTTCAGCACATGTCAGCTAAGTCAAGCAATGCCAGGCTGTCTGAGGTCTTATGCAGCTTTCATTGAGAAACTTATTCCTGTCATCGCTTCATAGACCGCCGTTCAGCAGGCTCAAGATGGACATTTCAGCCCAAGCCTGCTCACGGCAGCCCGGAAATAAATCGCCCTGAGTGTTGACAGTGCTAGTCGTCCTGTGCTCCGTTGTGGTGAGTCTCTGCTCGAGACATGAGTGGACCGAATCTCTCCCAGAACAGCAGGACACTTATTGAAGGCAACAAGTTCTCGAACCCACAGGGCATAAAACTCGAATCACATTGTCGCAGGTTGCTAAGTCAACACAGTCCCTCCCCGTATGGTCTCATTGATTGGGCAACTCGGCGGCGGGGCGTTTGGGGGTAGGTGGGGGTGATGATAGCTTCGATTCCAGGCCGAGCCTGCCTTCATTCCGTGCGACAGGCCGCTACGGGCAGCTGCTGCACTAGTTCCTAGGTCCTAGATTAGTTACGAAGTAAACTGTATGAGCGGAGACAAGTGATAGGTCAGGCAACACGCCACTCGTCGTAGCACCCTCTCTTATAGAAACATATTAAACAAACACACGCACACACATGCAAATACTGTATCTTTATCATATGCACAAGTCACAGTCTCTGTGCTTATGGCGAAAGATCAATGTGCACACTTATGAGCGTGCGCATGTCCATGTCGAAGTCTCAAGCTCTTGCATGATGCTCCAGATTCCTCTGCCGGAGAAGCTCAGCCACACGCTTCAAGAATCAGAGCAAGCACATGCTGCTGCCACTGCCAATGGAACCGTCATCGTCACCCTCAAGTCGTGATGGTGCCGCCATCAACATCAAAAGTGTACAGGTTCCAGTGTGTGTGTGTGTGTGGTGCGATGTAATACAGGAGCAGCCCCGAACCAAAACAGAAGCTTGGACATCCCATGCCGTGCAGGCCTCCAAGTTACCATTCCCAGGCCAGGCCGATGTAAGCTGACTACTCTACCCTACTCCACGGTACTACATGGTGCCATACTGTACTTTACTGTCTGTACTATATTGTACTCTGTACTATATATAGTAACCAGCCATACCATACCATAATAATAGGTTGCAGTACACTATACTAGACTAGGTTTCACGATACCATGCTGTACTATGGTCTTTGCAATGGCACTATTCCTCACGACATGTGTGGCACGTCACGATGCGATACTATACGATACGATGCTATACTATGCTTCACTATGCTATGCTATACTGGACTGTACTATATACTATACTGCGCTACCTACCATGCTATACTACACTGTGTACTGTACTATGACGTACTATGCATGTACTACACAATACATTACTATACTGTATTATACTATACTATTTACCATACAAGTCACTGATGCAGTAGTCCAGTAATGCAGTAATACACAAACACTAATACACATGCGACTACTAATCTAATTCTAAGGCCAACGCGACTCCTAATACTAGAACGAATACGAGTACTAATGCTAAATGCGAATAATATTGCGACGTCTACTGCGAATGCTAATGCTGCTACTACTACTACTACTACTACTACTCCTACTACTCTACTACTACTCCTGCTGCTGCTACAACGACTGCTACTACTACTACTACTACTACTACTACTACTACTACTACTACTACTACTGCGAACGGACTGCGATGCCTTGTCAAGTTCTAAGGTGTCACTATAAGAGCTGTGAGCAAGACCGTGTAAAGTGCAAGGGAAGGGGGCACGCTACGCGTCCCTCGTCTCTAGGAGTAGGCTTGTGGTAGTGCTACGCACACCGCAATGCCTATCCATCCTTTCAGTATGACCGCCCATGCAACGTTTGGCTCAAGAATGAGCACAAGCTCTAGAAAGCATTGCCCATAGCTAAAGTGCTATAATCTTCTGTGATTCTCCGAGTGGACAGAGCTATCCCGTGCACAGACGATCCACCGCCGGCCGTGAGTGTGCAAAACGAGCGAACGTTGGATCTGCCTGCATAGGAGTGCGTGTGTGGAAGTGGAAGTAACGGTGATCCAGTCTGTAGAAGGCAACCACGCCAACAGTCAATACAGCTCTTTGTGGGGTGAGCAACAGAGAACATTACCAGGATCAAATCCCCACGCAGGTTATCAGCCGTACGCGGCTCTGCCTTTCTGCAGCAAAGACTACTTGATCTACTACGACCACAATGAACTCGGGATCAAGTCAAGATACGACAATGACTTTCGGTGCCGATGTGGCAGCGCCAGCCGTTGGTGAGTCAACAGCTGATGACACAGTGGTGCAATCCGTTGATAGCTCCACGGAAGATGACAAAGGTCAATCTTCTGCGCTTGCCATTGCAAAGGCAGTTCCCAAACCAAAAGCAAAGAGTCTACCAAGAGCATCCACGCCTTCGCGTCCAACATCCACAGGTTCGAGGACGAGCAAGGCTTCAGAACGACGATCCGAAGCGTCTGGTTTTCAGGCACCTCGGACCCCGTCGAGGGCAAAGGACAAGGGAGTGAAGACTTTGGAAAAGAAGCCGCGACCATCATCTTCGAGAAGCTCTTCAGCACGATCTAGGACTTCGGCCACTCGTGGACGTGACAAGTCCATGACATGGAATCGAATGGTTACCAATCAACCACGCGAGGCTGACGATCTGGATATGACTCTGGACACGATCCCTGCACGGGGTGACGCTTCGTCGGTGACTACACCAGCCATAGCCGATGGTCCGAATGCCTACCAGGGACTGACAATTCCGCAACAGTTTGAAGCATCGAATCTTGCACAGCAGATGTACTATCGAAGTCAGGTGCAGGAGTACGAAGGTGTTGTCCAGACCCTGATGGAGAAGATCAAGGAGATGCAGCAAGAAGATGAAGGATCTGGGATTCGCATCGAAGAATTGGAACGACAACGTGACCATGCATGCTTAGCCATGAGGCACATCAACAATGTCAATCAGGAGATGAAGCGAGACTATGAAACAGCTTTGTTTCGCATGGATGAACAGAACTCTGCTCAACAACGTCAAGCACACGCCGTTGCCGAGGAACTGGCTCAACAGCTACATGTGTTTCGCACGGAAGCAGCCACTAACTTTGTGCAGTTGGAGGCAAGAGCGCAGGGCGATGGTGAGCTTATGGCACGTGAGTATGAGCATCTGACTCATGAACTTCATGAACAAGCCAGAGAGAACTTGTTCCTCCGGTCGAACACAGCAAGTTCGGAACAAGCCTTGCAAGCAGTGCAGGAACGATTCCACCTGGTCAGGAATCAGGAGTTGCGAGCCATAAACGAGATTCAAGGGCTAGCTGGAAACAGCGCAGCCATTGATCAAGAGCGACTTCGGCTTCGCGAACGTCTTGGTGAGGAGGAAGAGTACCGCAAAATGGCTGTGGGGAGGATGCAAGATGCAGAGGACCGACTCCATCAGAATGAGGATCATGCAAGGCGAGCATTGCCTACCTTGCACGACGAGCTGAGTGAACTCAGGAAAACGCTCAAAGCACAAGAAGATCTTCAAGCGAGGACACGCAGCGAATTGGAGGCAGCACGGAACTCCAACTACCATGGCGGAGTGACACGGCCTTCGAGCATGCCCATGTCTTCGAGGACTACTGAGTCTGGCTGGGAGCACGTAGGAAAGGACGTAGTACCTGCATTTTCCGTAGGAGGTGAGGTGCGATCCCCTGAAATACGGTCCCCAAGTCAAGTTAGTCCAGTCGCCAAAGAGAAGTTCGCATTCTCAGAATCGGACAAGGACAAGAACCTTGCGATGGATGGCGTTCCATTTACCGGTGGAAACTTCTTCACTGGCAACATCAAAGGTGAGGTAAATAAATCCTATGCAACGCCGATCGTGGCAGACGCAATGCCCGAGCACCACGTGCCAGGCATTAGCAGTTCAGCACATGCGCGTTCCACGCCCAGTGCAGCCACTCTGTTTGGCATACCAAGCGGATTTCATGGACAAAGTGATGCGGCAGCCGTACGTGACCGACAGCTACGTGAACTCCTGGAGGATCGCGGGATGTTGGGATCGAAGTCCACAGCATCCGCCAGCTCTTCAAGACCTGTTGGTATCGACGGCATTATCGCATCTATGAGGGGCAACGACCCCAATGGTGCCCCAAAGGCTACCCCTGTCACCTACGATGCTTCCATCCATGAGGCAAGGAGACGTCAGATCGAGAAAGAGGTCGCGGAACGAGTACGAAGAGAAGATTGCTGATCTGCGAAGCGAAGTACTCAAGGCCCAGAAAGCCGAACAACGTCTCAGAGCTGATCGTGATGAGTGGAGATTATTCGCTGAAACGATGCAGGAAGACAATGGAGACGATGACGGTGATGAAGCTGGCGATGAGAACGAAGATGGAGAGCAAGATGAAGGTGCCGGCACAGGGTATGATCCTCCAGATTCGCCTGATGATGACGATGATGATAAGAAGAAGAACGGTGGAGGCAAACCTGAGCCGGATCCTGACCCTCATGCGCGTGATCCTGACGGAGACGCAGATCCTGAGGTCACGGAGGTGAGAATTTCCAGGAGAGAGGCCGATAAAGTGACAGTCCCTCCATGGCCTGTTCTCACTCACCTGAACAACTGGCGGTCAGTATGCACGGCGAATGTTCTAGGGGCGTCAGCCGACCCAAATCATGAGGACTGGATGTTGTGGCTGGCACCAGCGTTCAATCCATTCCCTGATGTCGAAGCACTGAACGATTCAGGACACAAGAAGTTCAAGAGCATAGACGTCAAATTGGGAGTCGCCATGGTCGCAATGCTACGCGCTGGTGGTGACAAATCTGCTGATCTGTACCTGGAGGTGAACCGGAAGGCCAACGATTACATCAGCAGGCCCGAAGGGAAGATCATCAAAGGACGACAAATCATTGCGATGATGTATGAAAGTTTTCGAACGCATGACCGTCTCGACATGATCATCACTCTCGAGTACTTGGTGAAGCTCCAGTACCAAGGCGACAACAAACTTCATACGTTCAAGCAGACATGGTTGGAAGTTCTTGGACGGATGAGACCAGAAGACATACCATCCAAGACAGCTCTCCGTGATTGCTTGCACAGCAAGATCAAGGACTCGCCCGCAATGAAGATGGATTTGGGCATGCACTATGACCATTTGCCCTACAACCACGAAGATCGATCGTATGACAACCTGATGAAGATCATCGATCGCACAATCATGCGGAGACGGGAACAATCAAATCTCACTCAGACTCAAATTGGTTTGCGCCAGATGCTTGAGGGAAAGGATTTGCTTGCTGCGCCGGCCAAGGTACCTGAGAAGCCAACGCCTAATGCAGCTTCATCCGCAAAGGTCAAGGCGTCGCCTACCAAGCCGGATAAAGCAACACCTGTGCTACCTCAGAGCAAGGCGAAAAGTCATGCGAAGACCAAGCCAAAGCCCAAGAAGAAGACGAGAAGTG
The DNA here is from genome assembly GCA_905221615.1 of Symbiodinium sp. CCMP2592. Classification (NCBI taxonomy): domain Eukaryota; class Dinophyceae; order Suessiales; family Symbiodiniaceae; genus Symbiodinium; species Symbiodinium sp. CCMP2592. The sequence goes on along the minus strand of CAJNDT010004946.1, from coordinate 374,218 downwards.
AGTCAGCGGACAACAGAGGCGACAAAAGCAAGAAACAAATCCGCTGCAAGTTCCATTTCACAGATGCAGGGTGTCGAAATGGTGACAAGTGTCCATTCAGTCACTCGAAGAAGACTCCAGAGCGACCCTTTACGCCGAGGACGAGAACTCCAAGTCCATCTGGAGGAGGAGGAAATAGGATATGCTACTCTTTCAAGAACACAGGCTCGTGCTCAAGAGAGAATTGTCCTTTCAAGCATGAGGCCGCAGCTACCCCAGCACCGGAGCCAAAGGCGAAAGCCAAAGCCAAATCCGAAGCAAAGGCAGCTCCAGCGAAACCGAATGCTAAGGCCAAGGCACTCCCTGCGGCACCCGCCATTAGATTGTGCCGAAGGTGGAATCCATCAGCCCCGGCTATATGGAAGCGATCTTCAAGACAAGATGAGGAAGAGTCAGATTGTCCATCCGCTGACAGCGACGCTGACTCGGATTGTTCAACCGACGACGAATCTTCGGGACCGACTACGTCGACCCGAAAAGAGATCAAACGCAACGTGACATTCGCTGACGACGTGAAGTTCACTTCTTCGTGTCCTAGAAAGTCGAAGAAGGACAAAGAACGGAAGGTGAAGTACGTCGACATGGAAGCAATTGTCAACGATGAGGATCGCGCCGTGACTTTGGAATTCGCCAAGCACAAAGCGAGATTGAGGGCACAGATCATGAGAGACATGGTTGACGACGATGATGATCAATGCGGAGATCGAGTTTCATTCGTACGGATCCCAGGAACGTCTCGGGTGGAGGAGGTTTCCTTCTACGACGGTGAGGATTCTATCGTGGAGCGTGAACTCGATGCTGCGCACAGCAAGCGGATCATCAATCAAGGTGTGTTCAAATGCATGGTTCAACCAGTCATCCTCAAGAAGAAGATCAAGTTTCTCATGGACACTGGATGTGGCCATGACCTCATATCTCAGAAGAAGATCGAGAAGCACAGTCTCGAGACACTCGTGACTCCAGAGCCCATATCATTCCAGACCGCAAATGGAATCACCGATACCGATCTTGTGTCGAACTTCCAGACTGAGTCGTTCGAGGAACCGATCAACGCTTATGTGTTGGATGACACACCGTCGGTGCTTTCCATAGGTAAGAGATGCATGAACTTCAGTTACGGGTTTGTATGGCCACCCGGGAGGGAACCATTCATGATCAACCCGCAGGGCAAGAGAATATCTCTGTTCGTGAACGGTGACATTCCGTACATTCGTGCCGGGAGCTCCAAGTCACTGGTTCATGATGATCCGGAGGCCAAAGCAATCACCGAAGTCTTCAAAGGTGTGCTAACCGCGGGTGATGTTGACGTCAATGTCGCAGCTGCCGCCGAAGCTGCACCGAGCGAAGTTGAAGCAGAAGAAGAAGGTGAAGCTCATGAACGACCTCCTGACCCTGAACCCCACGAATCTCCTATAGAAGAAGTACCAGAGTCCGAGGCAGGACGACCGCCGGACGATGAAGGAGCAGGAGTGGGTGAAGTTCTACTGGACGGTGACGATGAGGTGATCATTGATGTGGAAGGCGACGGTGCGCCGAGCCGCAAGGCCAGAGTCGGAACACTGAAAGCCGAAGCAAAGACGTTGGCACATCTGTGCACTCATCGCTACCGCAATCCATATTGCGAATCGTGCATACGCGCGAAGATGAAGCACTTGCGGACACAACGAGGTGCATTTCAACGTGTGATCAAACACTGGGGGGATCTCGTAACGTTCGACTTCCTCGATATGCGCAAAGCCGCCGAAGCAGGCATCGGACTCGATGACGGAGCACGTGAAGTTCTAGTCATCAGAGACATCGCCACCAAAATGATCGCAGCGATTCCCACGGCCTCAAGGAATACTGACGAGGTTGTCATGGCCATCAGACGCTTAATGGGGAGACGCAAGATTCATATGGCGTACAGTGACGAAGCACCAGAGGTCGATTCAGCCATGGCGCAGTTGAAGATCGTGATAGATCATTCCCTTCCAGGGAAACCCAGTAACAATTCACTCGCTGAACGATCAAATCAAGAACTGATCAACACGGTCGCCGCATCCATGCTACACGCCGGATTACCCGCCCAATACTGGTCCTTTGCGCTGAATTGCGTGATGCAGAACCTAAACATTGAAGATGTGGAGGGCGATGGTGATTCAGCATGGAAACGAATGACTGGAAAGGACTTCGAGGGAAAAGCCATACCATTTGGGGCCAAAGTCTTCTTCAAGCCGACGGATACAAGGCCGAAGACATATGGCAACAAGTTCGATCCAAAGGGGATCCCAGGCATTTTCGCCGGATACATCATCACTGCTGGTCAAGGATGGTCCAAGAAGTATCGCGTATGGGATATGAAGGAGTTTGCCAATGCGAACTTGTCGATGGACGCATCTGTTCCCAGGAAGTTGATGAGACCGTACGAGACAGAGGTTATCTACTTCCCAGAGGAGATAACATTTCCCCTGAAAGCTGAGTACGAAAGGATGAACTCAACCATTGAGGGACTCAGGGACAATGTTGATCTCGCTGGCAAGGAGATAAAAGACGTCGATGACGGGGATGACGGTCCGCCTGGAGGAAATGGTGGCGACGGGGATGATGATGATCAAGACGGTCTACTTCCTCCACCGGATCCCGGAGAAGACCCTGATTTGCAGGACATAGATCCGTCTGACATTGAGACGGAGCCGTCTCGTGAAGTCTTCAAGTCAGCAGAACATGAAGCCATTGATGCCATAGGAGACAGAAGACTCGACGAACTAGACGAAGAGCTAGGTCTGCGTGCAGCACCGCCTCCTTCTGAACCAAAGGGTACTGGGGAAGATCGGCGATCGCTCCGCGAAGTCGGTCCAACCGGTAGACTCATCCCTGAAGGAGACATCGAAGAACCTGGAGAGATCATCAAGATCTTGAAAGAAAAGAAGTTGGCTCCTGAGGAGATCGAGCATTGGAGTACAGGAAAGAAAGGGGACGGCATTGTATACCTCACTGATGATGGTGAAGCCTGCAAGATCGACAAAAGGGGAGTTCCGTACAAGATCCGAAGTGACGGTCGACGAACTCTTCCTACACGGCGACCTATCCATTCCTATTCTCCGGAAGCATGGAAGAAAATGAGTGAAGCAGAGAAGAAGGCAGCGTACAAGAAAGAAAAGCGAGACAAAGCTCGAGTTGCCAAGAAGGACCGGAAGAAAGCCGCGATAGGAAAGAAGATAGTCACCAAGGTTTTGGACAACATGATCTTTCCCAAGATTGTTCCATGTGAAGAAATTGATCTGCAACTTAACGTGTCCATTGACGACGACGATGGGTGGTCCTGGGCACAGTCCTATGTGGATCAATACACACAAGAACAATTCTTGGCAGATGTCGTGCCGGCCGTTCCGGCACATATGGTCATGGATGATAACTGGATTCCATCTATGCCGTGTACGACTTCTCACAGAAACGTCCATCGGGAAAAGAATCACGCAGGAGGATCATGCTTCAATGCCATGGTCACTCGACCCGTCACACGCAAAGAGATGGTCAATAACCCCAAGGCCATGGAAGCTTTCATGAAAGAGTGGAAGGGATTGTGGGACCAAGAGGTGTTTGATTTCTCGACTACGCGTGAATATGACGATGTCGTTGCCGAGGCAAAGAAGAAAGGTGAGAAAGTACATATGGCGCGAGTACATGGACTGATACATGAGAAGAACTATCAGCTCAAAGAGGACGATCCTGCCAGGAAGTTCAAAGGGCGAGGCGTACTACTCGGTGACCAGGTCAAAGATCAAAATATGGAAGCCGCATTGTTTCAGGATTTGGGGAATTCCCCGGCCACGTTTGATGCCTCACGGTGGGCAGATTACTACGGATGTCTCCCTGGCAACGATGTTCAGATGGCGGATGCTATCCAAGCATACATTCAGGCGAAGTTATCGGGCACTCCATGTTGGGTTGAACTGCCTGATGAAGCCTGGCATCCATCTGCGAAACGGCACAAATTCCGTAGACCTGTATGTCGCTTGATCAAAGCTCTATATGGACATCCTGATGCAGGTACCATGTGGGAACAACATTGCCATACCGCGGTACAGAAAGTAGGGTTCAAGCCGATTGGCGACGAATGGCCATCATTGTATTTCCACCCGCAAATGAGGCTCTTACTTGTCATCTACGTGGATGATCTCAAGATGGCAGGGCCCAAAGAGAATCTGCCTAAGGGCTGGGACATGTTGCGCCAAGAACTTCGCTTAGAAGAAGAAACGCCACTAGGTTTGTATCTAGGTTGTCGCATCTCCAAGGGCGAGGCAACGTTGCATGACAAAACGAAGGTGCAGACCGTTACCTACGACATGGAGACGTACCTGGACATGACAGTCAAGAAGTACTGCGACGTGACTGGGTTCGATCCGACAAAATTCAAGACGGTACCATCGCCGAGTCCGGCTGAGGAGACTAAGAATCACCCAGCTCGCGCTCCGGCACAGTCAGGTAAAAGCCATCGATGCACGTGGTGTGGACACACCATGCCTGTTGATAAGGATGGTCGGCTTGTTCCGCCTCCACCTATTCCCAAGGCGCCAGAGGAAGAGGAAGTCAACGAGGCTAATCGCGGCGCACTTGCCCCGCAGGCAGCGAGCATTCTCATGAAGTTGCTTTATGCCGCGCGCATTTGCCGCTTTGATCTTCTGCGAAGCATCAACAACCTCGCACGCAAGATCACGAAATGGACCAAGAAGGAGGATGCTCTTCTTCATCATCTCATGGCCTATGTGCACCAGTCCAAACATCACATGATGATTGGATGGGTCGGGAACTCCTTGGAGGACTCGTCCATCGGACTGTTTGCGGATGCGGACTATGCAGGTTGTGGAGAAAGTTTGAAATCTACCTCCGGTGCTCACTTGCACATTCAAGGTTCTCACACAAGATTCCCCTTGGCGGGACTTAGCAAAAGGCAGGGGTGCTTGAGTCACTCCACACCTGAGGCCGAGATTGTCGCGGCCGACTTTGCCATGTCACGTCTTGGATTGCCTGCTATCACGCTGTGGCAGCAGCTTGGGGGTCACGACCCCAACTTCGTCTTCTATGACGACAACCAGACCATGATCGGGGTGATTCGCACGGGCAAGAATCCGACAATGCGTCATTTGGAGCGTACCCACGGCATCTGCATTGGCTGGATGCATTCTATCTTTCAAGAAGGTTACGTCTCCCTTGCTTATGAGGTCACTGCCAAGATGTCGGCGGACATTCACACCAAATCGTTCAAGGATTCCGTATCCTGGACACATGCGTGTCAACTCATCAACATTTTTCCGCCGGCCCTCATCGGCTCCCAAGAGATTATGGATCTGATGCGCCCTACTCATACCCAGAGCACGGATGAGAAGGGTCAACAGCACTACTCGTTCAAGAGCGAAGTGCCCTGTTCTCCTTACACGCAGACGCCGATCCTCCCTCAGGTGTTGTATCGCGCTGGTTTGTCCAGTAAGGAAGGCTTGCAAGAACATGACAGTGTGGACCCCATCCTGGTTGTCAAGTTCCCGCGCATGTTGCGGGGGCCGCCTTCCGCGTTGCCGCCTGGTCGTTACCTTCGGTCGACTTGGATTCTTCGTGAAGGGCAGTGGCACCAAATGGAGGACCGTGCTGCTATCCTTGATCAACCGGGCAAGTTCGACCGCTATGTGGAGCGTGCTGTGTTTCAGTACCATCCGGTACGGGGACATTTGCGCCCGGCCGCTATTTCGGAAGTCCTTGCGCCGCCGTTTCTGCCTCCTCCTGCCCCGCCGTTGGGCCAGTCTTATGTGCGCGCCCTGCCCGCCAAATGGCGTGCGGTGGTTGTCACACTGGCGCGTGCCATCCATGGGGGGTACCAGGGCTTTACATTACCTCTTTGTTTCAACGGCCTGTCCAAAAGTCAAGCCTCCCAATTCGGCTATGACCAATGGTCGTCAGTGTACGAGGATGTATGGCATGATGCGGCCGAACAGAAAAGGGAATATCAAGGGTATGATGGAGCAATTGTGCCTCACGTGGTTGATTTCGCCGAAAACAAACCCAAGGAGGGCCTGGTGATCCAATTCCTCGACCACGACGGAGGGTTGGTCCATACTTACAAAAATCCTTATAGCCGTTGGAAATACCGTATCACTATCAAAGATGCTCCAAAGGCAGTGACGGTGTGGACATTGGTAGGAGTCGATGAGGAGAACTGGTGGAATGAGTATGCTCCTGGCAAAGACTGCATTGCGCAGCATGCTCCCGATTCTCACTACGACCCTGGGATGCAAGTGAATGTTCTGAGTATGGGGCGAGAAGTCGACGACGCCATGTGTGCCTACCTCTTCGATGTGGTGGAAGCAAGGAAAAACAACCCTAACTCCGTGATCTTCATCGGTGCAGGGGTGTTAGGCAAGAATTCGTGGCTGAGTCGGAAAATCGCCAACAACCCTGAAAGGGCCAAATTGCGGACGGACTACCCATGGGGGGAGGTCGTCCAAAGAATTGCGCGCAGAGCGGCATCGTGGGGAAACCAAGTCATCATTGAGGTGCCTCCTCGCGTACAAGTTCAAGAAACCAAGCAGTACAAGGGACTTCAGGAAGACGCCGTGTGGAAGAGCATCAAGATCCAAGGATGTACTCACGGGCAACGTTATATCTTTCGAGATCCTGTATCTCCCGGAACCGCCGTTGAGCTCGGCTACTGCAAGGATGAATGGGAATACTTTGCCGCAAACGTCGCGTTGCATCCTAAGTCGTCTGACATGTGCTCAGCCAAACATGTGCACATGACCGATGCGGACGCTAAGGATCGATCTGATAATTGCGAGTTAACCAGCCAAATTTCCAGGAGATTGCTTAAGACCTTGAAATTTCAGGCAACGGGCGATGGGAAATTGGTTGCAATGCCGTCGAAGGCTGAAGGACGAAAGCCTGACCGCATAATTGTTGACCTTTGTGGCATGGGCAATGGCTACGCCGTGTCCAAATCCACTAAGGGATGCACTCGCATTATATGTAAAGAGCTGATTGGCTCCACTGCCGACGAAGATAGTCTTATCGGCGCAATGAAGAAGTCGTGCCGGAATGACCTGCGCACACCTGTGCTGTTTGTGGCATCGCTTTTGCGATCAGGTGCCAGTCCTGGAGGTAGCGAAGGGACTTGCGTGGGGGGTGAGAAACGTTCCGGTGGGAAGTACAAGGTTTTCAGAAGTGTGTTGAAATCTCTCAAACGCCTGCTGAAGAAGTGTGCGGAATTTTCCGACGTCTATTTTTCGCTTGACATGCCTTCTTCATGTTCATGTTGGTCTTGGCCAGAGTTGCATGCTCTTGTTTCAAGTGGCAAGGTGACAAAGGTTAAGGTTGATGATCATGTTGGTGCTGGTGGTGATGGTGGTGGACGCAGGATCATGTTCTCTAACATGCCTGAGGCGGATCGTTTGATGGTGAAATTATCTGGATGCTTGGACCATGAAACGGGGAACAGCTTGTCGCAGTGCATTGAGGTGTCATGGCGGTCAATTGCGAAGAATGTTCGCAGCCTTGTTCGAGCTCATGCTAGTCTCAGTCGTGATGCACATGAATCTAAGGACATTGCATGGCAGCAACGTCAGTGTGTAGACGCTGATGGAGGGGCTATTAGACAGCCCCGACTAAGGAACAACTAAGGTCTGACCTGACGGATCGGGGAAGGGTGTCTCTTACAGAGTACCTGGAACCGTGAAGTCGTATAGGGGTAGGTACTTCTCTCCCACGGAGGAAGGACCGGGTCCCGAGCCATGGAAGAAAGCTACAATGCCTATGAACTGTCCTTCGAAGGAGTGGCCCATGAAGAAGTTTTCCCGCCTGGTGGGATGATGCGGACGTTCATGAAGTTCCACACGTTTCTGCAGATGTACTCTGAGGATTCGTCGCAGAGCGTATCGCTCCCGCCAAAGATTACGAAAGACAAAGTGGTCGACAATGATCTCATCCGCACGTGGGCAGCATTCAAAGCACCACCGTTGGTCTTGCTTTTCACTTGCGCAAATCTGTCGTCAGGAGGGGACCTTTCCATTCGAGTTCGAGAAATCCTCAGGGCTTGCTTATTTGCCGCCCCGGAGGAGTACATGAACAAACCCTATGGGGAGATCCTCGCCATGGTCATCAAATTTGGTGGAGGTTTCAAGCACGTTGTTGCTGATTACGGAGGGAAGTTCCATGCCATCACAAGGTTTATGGTGGATGAGGAAGTGATCCGTGATGATGCAAAGCTGGCTGTGGTTGAACTGGAACAAGAAAGGCGTTGCCTCAGGTACTGCTGCTGCCGCAGCTTCCATCGTCTGAGCAATGAAGTCACTTGGGATCTCCGTAGGAGTATCCCGTTGTGGAGTACCTTGGTAGTATCCGCAAGAAACGAATTGTGACCAGCAGGATGTGCATCGAGAAAAGCATGCTGGAACAATGTTGTAGCACGCTGGGCATACCCTCATTCTCCTGCCATCCTCATCTCTTCGTAGATCTTCGGGTCGCCAGTTCTTGATGACAAACTTGATGCCCTTGTCCATGTAGTGATGCCGAACCGTGTTCTCCCTGTGGGACTCCAAAACAGTGGTAAGGTCTCGCATTATCTGCTCCTTGCTTGTGTCATGGGGTCCAGGAGGCATCTCGCAAAGCAATTCCATGATCTTGCTTGGCGTTCGATATCTCTCGAATTCAGGAAGCAATGGAGATCCATTGTAGTCCAACACCATCTCTTTCTCCAATCGCTCATCATAGATCTTTTCCACCAGAGCGAAAGAATGTGTATCCTGAGGATTCGGGACGCAAAACCATACCTCCTTCACGAACTGGAACGATACCGTTCGACCAACGATGATGACACCGCTGTCAGTGATACGTCCACCTTCTCGGGCAAGATCTGTCGAAGCGACATGGAGGACCACAAGTGGCATGTGCTTGGCTTGCGGCCCGTGTACCCGAGCTTTGGTCGTCGCGTTCCGGTCATCGAACGGTGCGAACACCCCCCAATAACTGTGGAGTCTGCCACCTCGGTTGTCCTGAAATCGACGTCGCTGGTCGAAGTCCCCGTCAGGATCCTCCGAACCAGGCATGACGCCTTGCAGAACGATAGAATCCAAGTTGCGGCATGCCGTAGCGTGGAACGCGCCCCCGAGACGTGTCAAGAGGGTCATAGATGGAGATATTGCGAACCGGTCCTTGTCCAACTGAAGCAAATTGTTCTGGGGATCGGAGTGCGTAGAGTGACCACTTGTGGCCCGGACGGACAGCCCATGGTTTCACCCAGCCGTTTGCAAACATTCAGGTACCTCTGATTGTGTCGGCAACGGTCGTTGTTCTGGATCTCTGTGATCTGATCTGGAACTGACACCAACATGTTCGAGTTCGCAGATCCAAGAGTCTCTGTGCCGGGGTTCTTCACTCTCACACCCAAGAACTGCAGCCGGATCTTGGCCTTGTGGCGTTTCGTGGCTGCAAGCATATTCCCCTGGAACAGTAACTGCAGTCTCTCATTGTACACTCTCTTCCTTTGGTACTCGTCGGTCCTTGATACCGCTTCGGTAATGCGTCTACTTTCGTGGGTCCATAGTTGCTCATGCCTCACCAAGTCCTCTATCAGCACCCACCCTCCTTCATCACATCGAATAACGCTGCTGAATGCCACTTGGCACCGGTTGTCAAGCCATTCCGAACCTGGGCGCCTGGCAATTCTGTGGCGTAAGTCAGATTGAATGCAGGATAGCGCCCATTCTGCGTTCCTTCTTCGATGATGGTTGATGTTGCGAAGGACAACTTCATTCACGATGTCCCATCGATTGTTGATGAAGCTTGCACCCTTGGTTGGGATCAGGTCAAGAATTCCGCATCGGATTGGCCTTCCGCCGCCGATGGATTCGTAGCCTGAATTTGCCCATTGTTGAGTATTCTCATCATACTCGAAGCTTGGACGATCTCCTCGTTGAGGCAGTCGTCGGTCACGATGGTCCGAAAGCTGCTCAATGAGGTCCACCACCCGCTGACTGTTCTCGGGTCCCATTTCCCGCAGCGGCACACCACAAGCGTCATGTAAGCCTCGACGGTTCTCCACTTCCGTGCATAGGTTGTGCTTGTTCTCGTAACGAATCAAGACCACATCACCCCGAACGGCTTCGCCTCCGCGTCGCGGTCGGGCTTTGGCCTTGGGTCGTCGGTCCGAGGAAGCAACACTCACATGGTCTGTGGTATCAACATCCATTGGCTCAGCTTGTTGTGTGGGTGATCGACGTGGATAGCGAAGAAGACTGTCCCTGATGACCTGAATGCTTCGAAGTATCAGGTCTCGGGTTGCAGCATTTTCGGTGCAATCGGACAGATGATGTGATTCACTGCCACAAGCAATGCAGAACGTGAAGTTATTGCTCCCGACCGACATCTCGCCCTGAGCAAGTATTCCCACATAGTCCTGAAGCTGTGCGACGAGCACCTCACGAACTCTCTGCCTGGGATCGGGTTCTTCAGCACCCCTTTTCTTCTTCCGGTTGCGCATCCACATCAACGTCCTGTGTCGGTGTTGGTGGTGCAACTGAAACCCCTGGATCGCCCGTGACGTTGTCAGCGGCCTGTGTCTCGTCGTTCCTTGCAATTTCTACGGGGTAGACATCACCATCGACGATCACAGTGAAATCAATCACGGGGTCAGCGGACAAGTTGTTGACGATCTCAGCGACTTGTTCATTCTTCTTGGGCGGTGTCCTCTTGCGTGGGGAGTCAACCGTGATGAGCTCGATAGCCTCGGCCGACGCATAGCGGAAGAATGATCTTTCGATCCCTCTCACGCACGCATTTGCCCCTTCAAGACCACCCCAATTCGGGAAATGATTTGGATACCTCGTCGCTATTGTAAGAAGCCCGAGTGC